>CM060947.1:215608348-215768348 GCA_030765055.1 Mantis religiosa | reverse complement strand
GAGTTCTGCATGCTTTCGTCATTTTTATGTCCATTGATCTTTTAATTCTTCTATATTTTGCAACATTTTTATTCTTCCGTATCGAATCTATCCACACAGGAGCTCCGTATGCCAGGACAGGGACTATAGCTCCTTCATAGATTGTCTTAAGTGTTTTGTGACCTAGCTCCCATTGTAGCTTTGCTGTTGTTGCTAACATATGAACCAACGAAATGGTTTTATCTGCAGTATATTCAATGTGCGCATTGAAGTTAAATTTGCTATCTAATATATTCCGAGGTATTTTATTTCTTCGGTTTGGTTAAGTTTATGATGAATGAAAAATATGTTGACATTTCTATCTGCATTTCCTCTTGTGATAAATAGAACCTTAGATTTCTTTTGGTTAAGTTGAATTTTGTTACCATCAGCCCATTTTTGGATTTTTCTAAGATCGTGATTTGCAACGTTTTCTGCTTCTGATTTATATCCTCCTTTTGTCTTTACTACCAAGTCGTCTGCGAAGGCGACCACTCTTGTCCGGTGATCATATTCTAAATTCAGCATCGAATTGTACATTATATTCCAGAAACCTGGACCACAGCATGATCCTTGTGGGCAACCTTTCTGTACTTCTCTTTCTGCTGTATAACTGTTCACTGAAAATACTGCTCTTCTTTTGCTGAAGTAATTCACTGCTAAATTATATAAATTCATAGGGTATCTAAGCTGTCTTAGATTCTTGAGTATGTTAGGCCACCAAGCTGCATCAAAAGCACTTTTGACATCAAGACTAGTAACTACCACACATTGTTTTGACTTCAAGCATTTATCGATGAAAGATTTAACTTCCATTGCGCGTCAACTGCTCCCCCTTGGGGGGTAAATCCAAACTGGTTATTGTGTAACAGATTATTGCTGTACATATGGTGTAGTATTCTATCGATCTTCAGTTTTTCTAGTAGTTTACCTCCGATATTTAATAAGATTATTGGTCTGTAATTTGATGCATCTTGGCAGTCTTCTTTTCCGGGTTTAATTATTGGAATGAAAATGGACTGCTTACAATCTTTTGGAAAATATTCCTTCTTTAAACGGTAGAGAATACACAGATCTTAACCAGAGAAAGGAGGGTGGGAACATGCTCCAAGGGAGGGGTGCACTTCTACAGGAAAAACACAGTCCATGGAAGACTTGGGCCAATAAGCGAGGAAGTCTAATTCCTAGCCGGGCTGGGAGACCGGACGACAGTTTGAAACACGGGCAGGCAGATCTCTGATGGGTCATCTGAATTAATGTCCACGAGGTCACTATAAGTATTGCCGCAAACCATACTATCACTTCCCGACTGGGGACAGTGCAGCGACAAAATCCTTGTAAATGCAGCACTTAGTTCACTATCCTGTTACCCAGTCTGACGTATGGAGCGTAGAGCAGATCGTGACTTCAAGGGCACTGCATCGTACCATCCAGCAATGGAAACCTTTACAAGGGTGTAATCATCATGATGCAACCAGGTTAACAGCACCCCTCCACGATATCCTAAAACTGAGAGAGTTTCACTTCATAGGGCCGTATTGGATGTCCTGTTAGACGACTACGTTGCCTGCAGCAGTCGATTTGCAGAGTCGTCCCCCGAACCGTCTCAACCCGGTCTCGGATGAAAAAGTCAAAAACAATTTTTTAGTACATGGCAGCCGGCATTAGAGGCGACTGGTTATTTCGGCAGGAAGAAGGATGGTGTATTCGGGATGGGAGTGACAGAAGAAACAGAAGGCACTTTGGGAGCAATGTAGGAATATTCGTAATTTCCAGTATCGTCCGGCTTAATTTTTTTTAGACTTCTGAGTAAAGAGTTTTTTACTTGAATGGATTACCAGTCCATCGCAAAACCTCCAGCCTGGGGAACCAAGGTTTTATTTTAGGGTGTCTTTCCCTTAGGTAAGATGCCTTACTGGGCTCACGGGTATTATCCACCCGTGCTGGTTTTGGTTCGCCCAGATTATTTCATTCCCTCGATACCACCCATATCTGGGAGGTGTTCCCCTATCCACCGCCTGGCGAGGCGCCCGATGGGGGACTAGCAACCCACATGGGTTAATTGAGAAAATTAATTAATTATAGACAACGAGGATATCGATCTACAGGAAAGGATGGAGGGACGTGAGACCGGAACAGGCTTTAGCCCAATCCTTGATTTAAGAAGTAGAAGATATTCGTAATTGGGAGGCGAAGGCGGAGGAGGGGCCACCTGACGTGAAACATTTTGTCTGCGGAGCATCAACAAGCGACTGGTAAAGCTAATAAACATAATGAGAATCTATGAACCGTTAAATATAAAATATTAAATTAAATTGTTTGTTTACATCAAATTTATAACGTTGATCTAAAGGGGAATATGTACGGTATCCTGACTCATAGTATGATGGTAGAATGGTTGTGTCAACCGAGGCTCAGGCCGTCGGAAGCAATCTCGTGAACTCCCATTTCGAGCTCATTCCGGGCAAACAATAATGCGGCGGATATAATATCAAGGTTTCTAATGAGACATTACCTTGGAAGGGTAAATAGAATCGAAATGCACCAATTGTACTATCCAACGGCAGCAGGTCTCTTTGTTCCGGACAGGATACTTCAGCACTCTTCACATGAGTAAATACGTATGGGCATCCAATTGCGTGACAGTGGGTCTCTGTGACTCCACATAAGCAAAAGAGCAAACCTTAGAATGATTTGCTATTGAATCTCCTGACAGTATTGCATGGGCGCAAGAGATGTTAAAAATTGAGGAGCCATAGGAAGGAATAATGAAACATAGGGAAGATTGAAAGATATCGCATTGCGGAAACAACATTTAGAAATCTTTCTCCGAATAAAGAATAGCCAGATGAGTCTAAGGGAAGATCAACTATACAGGTTTTCGAGATCTTCTCGGGAAAGAAGCCAAGTGTAAAGACGATTAGAAATCGACATTTCGTGAGCGTACATCTCTCCCATCATCAGGATATTTTAATAAATGTTATAACCACAAATGTATAACTGAATATAACACATATAAAGACAAAACACTAACAATACTCTAAATGCTTCACCACCCACTTAATTGCATACTGCTATTTGTAGCTACATTTTGGGTGCCCTTCGCATGGCTTCTTCTCATCTCCCATAACTATCATAAACACCAGCAATTTAATAAATATCAAACCAGATTCTAACTTATATACTGTACAGCTAAATGAACTGTGCCCCACAGTGATACTGGTTGAACATGCTCCTTAAACTAGTGATCCCTTTGTTTTCTTTTGTTTTTACTGTAATTTGACTTGCAAGGCTGAGTTTCAAAAGTTACATAAATTAATTTCTGACAATTGAAAATATACATAATTACAAAGAACTTCCTGTCCTCAGCTCTAGGACTTGAACTGCGGATCCACTGAAGGTAAATCTCAAATGTTACCAGCCAATTTAATATTTATTGCTAAATATAGAATACCTGTATCATTTAGAATGTCAATTCATACATTTTAATTTCAATATTAAATAACAGGAGCTGCCATCATTGCCCATTTTGTATATTTCTGCTTAGAAAAGAGTAACAAAATCTGTGTGGCCATAATATTAAAAATCTGAGGGCAATTATGCTTAAAACTTTTAGCACAGTTACATTGTTTATAATATGATATTACCCTTATCTTGGAACACAAGCTATGTATTCCAAGATAAGTGTAATATAATATATAAATAATAAATAAATATATAAAACCGTTGTTCATGAAACAACTGTGTATCATTTGCAGGCTTTTTTGTCAAAAATATAGTACTTTTGTACTTAAAGACATACGAGGTACCTTTATAACTCCAGAGTGGATAGAGCCATCACTCAGGAGGATCTCCCAGACTTGAGAGTTGAATATAAATCCTTTGGAAGCGATTATAACCCAACGTTTAAGAAAACTGGAGTTAGCTGTCAAAACTCAGTAAGCTGACATAGTGAATTAATCTTGATCACTAAGTGCATCCAAAATGTCTATCTTGGGGTATCAAATTTCAAAACCTACAGTAGAAGCCCAAAATAAGGCGGTTGTTGGGGGACATGCTTTACCCCCACGTTATAACGATTACGCGGTATATCGAAATGTGAGCTTAGACGTGACAGAAGTATATTCCGCGGAGGTGTAAGGAAACATTGGCGTAATAATACATTATAGTAGGTGGTAGGAACATAAAAAGGTATGTAAATATAAAGTATGGCACTTTTAAATACAATTACTCACCAGTAATACTGGAGGTGTATTCCAGTCCTGAAATCGATCGCACTTTACACTAATGGTATTCTCAACACGTTACTATACACTCAAAAGGCGTGATTCAGATTGAAATAATATTTTAACTTTCCCAGGTGTTAGAATTCCTGCAGACACAGATGTTTTAGCCTTACAGAAAACCTATTGTTTCCATGTCCCGCTACAGCAATTAAGTGGCTAAGGTCAATGTTAGGGGTGTGATGTGGACGAAAATTGTACTGCAGAACTGTTCTTTGAAGACAAACTCAACTTTTAAAAATAAAAAAATATATACAAATACATTTTAAAAATACAGTTTTATTTTTTGGGGAACATACTTTCCCCGGATTAAATCCGAATCCGCGGTGTTTCGGACAGCGCTATTTCGGGTTTCTATTGTATATATTATGCATCACTCCAATATCTCATAGTTATGATATTTTAATAATTATTAGCTAAGCCCTTTACTATCCATCCAAGCAGCAGAACTAATGCGAATAACTTAAAGAGAGGGCATAGTAGCATACGCGTACGCCGACGATATTGTCGCGAGCATTGTTGCGACGGGCGCGGCTGGCGCGCTCAAAGAGACAGATAGTGTGGCGCGGAGATAAAAACTTGCCGAAACAGAGAAAGAAAGAGACAGATAGCTGACTGGAAAGTTCACTTTCTTGATCGCTATAGAACATTGCACGAACTTCTAGAACAATGAAAGGAGGTATAAAAGGAAGGCGCGATAAGTTGTCAGGGAGAGTCGTAATTGAACTCGATAATTGTGCGCGTGCAGCTGTGACTTGAAAGTGAACTCTTTTGTTTATTCACGTGTGCAGAAGTGATGAGAGATTGTGTTGGTTTATGTTACATCAGCTTACTGCAAAGGGGTGTACAAACAGTGTCTTTCTAGGGAAATAAAGAGAATGTTGAATTTCTGCAAACTTGATTTTTAATTCTACCAACCCTCAAAGTCACAATATAGTGATTGGATCAACAGACATCATTGAACTACAGGACACTATAAACGACATGGAGAGATGGTACATCAAGCATGAGTTTGAGATCAACATATCTAAGACAGAACTGATGGTCTTTAGACAAGGAGGAAGGGCTCCAATATTAGTAGAAATCAGCAACAAGAAGACGAAAATAAACATAGTAAAAGATTTTAAATATCTAGGCATCATGCTGCAAACAAGCACTAAATATTTAATGAAGCATATAACTGAAAAAGCAACGCAAGCAGCATGGGCGATGCATGAGATAGGCTGCACAGAACCCTGAATTTAGAGAAGGCAATGATATCCTTCAGAGCTAAAATAATACCCATACTAACATATGGAATAGAAGTCATATGGTTGCATCTCACCGAAAAGAACCTATCCACACTAGAAGGGGTAAAAGCATTATATATCAAAAGAGCACTAGGAGTGTCAAACACTACACGCTCCAGACTCCTCTACCTCATCGTAAGAGAAACATTTCTTATCGAGAACCTAAGGACACTTTTGTCTCCACCCTAAACTCGAGTCTCGAAAAATCTTTATCAACATTAAAAGCAAGAAGAGAAGTATCCCAAGAGTTTTATGGAGCAGGGGCCATGATATACCAGATATGGACTACATCCAACTTTGAGATGAGGCACGTGTTTATTAGAATGGCAGTACACTCTTTCCATCATCTCATCTGCAAGAACCAGCAGAGATGTGCGAGTGCAACTTATGCGGACAAACATGTGAACGTTACTACATAGAACTGTGCAGGAAAAGAATGAAATCAATTAAAGACTATGGGAACCAAGGTGCCAGAACACAAACTTGAATAATTTGTATTTCATTGTGTAAGGACTATGACTGTAATGTATTAGTTTGACTCAAAATTATATTAATTTGTATTTGTTTGAAATTGACCTCTCTTTGTATGGCCATTTGGCTGCAAAATTTTTTTATTATTAATAATTATTAGAGGAATTTTTGAGAAAACAAAGCACTCTTTTCATTTAAAGCAATGTTGGGGTAGAAGAGCTTTAAGAAGACATTTTTATTCTGTACCTTAAAAAGCGCTGATGTTACATATACAAAGCGTGTCCCTGTGACCTTCTATTTCGATGTACATTCATAATGGATTTGCATACATTACACAATCAAATTCTGCTTATCTAAGCTGTAGAGAAAGAAGGGGTAAACAGAAGCTTCAAATATGCACTATGTATTTATCTTCTATTTAAATGTAAAATGAAATAAAAATGAAAGAAGACATGAAAATACAGTCTGGTTTCTTCCTCAGACCAAAGGAGAATATGAGATGCAGTATTATGAAGAGTGTATCACTTCATCTAGTTGCTTTGTAATACAAAGGTGACCTTAAGTCTGAATGGAGACTGACTTAAGTGATGCAGTGTTATGAAGAGTTTATTGCTTCATCTAGCTGCTTTGTAATACAAAGGTGACCTTAGTCTGCATTTGTTTTCTGGAATACATTATGTACAGTACCATTCAAGTTTCTTCCACATCAGTGACATAATATTACACAGAAAAGATATTCAAGTACTAAACAGATTAAAACTCCTCATAGAGGTATTATGACTAAGGTTAGAATTTTTATGCTCTATAAAAGACTAAAATGTGCACTTCAAAAGTCATTATGACATAAAAGTCTTGAAAATCCCTAAAATGTTTAAAAAATTTGCCTTAAAATTGAAAATTGCTACTTTATCAGTTTTTTAAACGGAAAACAGTTCTTAATGTTACTGCCATAACGATACAGGTTAAATTTGGCAAACCTTATATACATATTGTACAAAAAGAATAACACCCTCAGCTTTGAAAATGTTACATAATGTCTAACTTGTCTAACTAAAATTTGATGAAAGACCAAGCCTGTACTGTCTTAATATAAAAAGCACTATTTAACTGAATACATGAATTAAAAAAAGAAAAAAAAATCGGTTATTGTTCCATACACACTAACCCTTACATTAATTATATTAACCTGCAATGTTTTCAGTTTTTCAATCATGTTATTCTTTAAAGCTGTGAAAATTCTTGCATATCTTCCGAGAAAGTTGAATCTAAAGGCAAAAATATTTAGTTGTGAAAAAAATTGATTAAAAGTTTAAAAATGCTTAAGATACTTTTGTTGGGGGTTTAGACTTAAATTTAATACATTCCAGAACTGTATGCCATGTCATCTATCTCCTCCAGTTCTTTCTTTTCTTGCACCTCTTTGTTTTTGTCTTCTTTGGTTGCTTATTGAACCATATTTCAGCTTTGCAGATGCTCTCTACATCTATGTTCCTGAGCCCAGTAGCAGTATTTGCTCCATATTTAACCCTAGAGGATTTAAAATATCAATCTTCTTTGATTATACCCTCATATACCAAAATTTAATGTTGATGTGTTTGACAACACAAATGACGTCATTAATGAAGTGGAAGAGTGGTTTAAAGCAAATTCTGCAGACTTCTAAATCAAGGTATTCAGAAGGTCAAGAAATGCTGGGAAAAATGTGTAATTCTGGATGGTGACTATGCAGAGAAGAACTAATAAGCACAAATCAACACAAACCCTCTATCACATTTTTTAAAGGGTGATAATTAAAACTTTACGGCACCCCCTCGTATATGGGAAATATTCTAAGAGATGGAACCAATTACTAGAGGTCCACATGACAGCCATTTATGAAAACAGTGTTCAGTTGCCAACCAGCTGGCGATGGGACTGGGATAGTTCTGAAAACATTTCTGTTTTTAATAGTTGATGTGATTGAAGTTTTAAGTTTCAATAAAATATGACTCAATAAGTCGTCTGATATGTTGTTGTTGACTAATGGTACTGGGGATTAGTTGATTTGCATTATTTTCCTCCCTGCCTTCCCAATATAAAGCCTGTAGGTTTTCACTTTTGAGACCATTACATTGTCCAAATGATGTTTGTTCATGATGACATTCTCTTTACAGATAGTGCACTTGGGTGTAGGTATGCAGTGTATTTTATAAAGGTGTTCTGCAAGACAATCAAGGCCAAGAGTCCTCTGATATATGCACTTGGAATTACAAAACCAAAATAATGGCTGTTGTTGAAACTGGCCCTTGACGGCTATGCAACAAAGTTAGACAACTATTTAGATTGGACTTAGGTCTAGGGTTTTTATATTAAACAGGTAAAATGAAGTATAATATTTTATTTTCTTACACTTTTAACAATCGTTTTTCATGGACATGAATTTACAGAGCAAACATTCAAACATGGTAAAACATATATACAGAGAAAGACATGGCAAGAACAGATTGTGATAACATTGCAGTAGTGTACATATATACATAACAATGGGATTAAGATATTATACAATAGGTGTGATGATTTAGGACAGAAATCACATTTATACAGAACAAAATAATTATCATAAAAATTACTATCTAAATTGTATTACTTCTTTTCATATAAAAAAGAAGTGTTTCTTGCAGGTACCAAATGAGTTTTTTTTCTTCTGACTGATATTTATAAAATTACATTTTCAAAATATGGCACAAGGCCAGATCTTTCCTTCGCTTACAAAGAATTCTGTCACTATAAAGAATTGTGCACATTCTGACAGCATAAATTGTGATGTATATATTTGGCTGTAATATCACCTTATATGCATAGTAATGATCTAATTGTTATTTATTACATTATTACAATTCATTTAGTTTTTTCATTTCAAACAGAAAATATTTTACATACTATTTTCATTTTTATCAGTGAAAACATAGATCTTGTAACACTGACTTCTTAACAATGTAGATCTTGTAACACTGACTTCTTAACAATGTAGCGGTGGTAAGAGCAACATGTTCTCATATTTAGATACAACCAGAAAAGTTGTCTCAAACAAAATATTCTTGCTTTACAAACATTACATTAAATATTATATTAAAATTACTTCATGAGACCTTTTCTCTCCTTTTGACTATATGGAACATTTCCAACAAAACCATGAAAATTAATGCTGTACTATTTTCTACTTCTTATAGAATAGCAGAACATAATGGATATCAGGTAATCATGTAAAGTGCAGCCCACAGCTTTTATATCTCATAGATAAAGTACAGAAGTTTCAGCCTAGGCATTTAGCTAATAATATAAGCTGGACAAGCAATTTAAAATATTAGTATGTTAATGCATTCAAGAATAGGCTGCTCTATCTTTTTTTTTATAATTATTATTTAAATAAGTTAAACAATTATTCCTTTTTCTTTTTATATAAATTTAGTTCCTTCCTGGGTAGATCTATGAGTTGTGAATAATTGAAAGGATGAAATATGCTCCATGGCATTTAGCGTTAAATGAATTCATATTCAAAGAAATGGGAAAAATGTTGAGGTAATCAACACAAACAAAATTCAAATTTTGGATCTGTTCAGCATTCAGGCAACCATATTACTCCCATGGAAGCTGTCTTGACAACTGAGCTACTTATGCTGTGTGCTGATTTAAGTGTCTGTATAGGCTAAGAAAGGGTCTAGGTGCAACAGTACACATGCTTTCATTATACGACATCTTTCAAGCCAATGAAACTAGGTAATTACTGCAATGCATGCATGATTTTTATTTATTTATAGTAGCAAAGATAAAGAATTAAGCATAACATTTTGTTTTATTTAATTAAATTTAATTAGCCTCCATGCTTTTAACACTCTTTGTTGGTACGAGAAAGATCACATGGTTAGGACAATATTTGCTAAAGAAGAGATGGTAAGGGAAGTAAGGGGAATTAAGTACTTAATTGGAGAGTGGTAAGTGATGTAAAGGTATCTTATGCTAGTATTTCCTGGCTTCCAAAAGCAAACAACTGGGAGGTAGGGGGGTGATAAGAAACTCTTCTATAGCTTCAAGAGATAAAAAGAGTGGAGTGATATTATGTGTATGATATGCAGACCACTTCTCTTACTAGAAGTATAATTATAAAATGCATACAGGGTATTAAAGGAATGGCAAATTTTTGTAAAATTAAATGAAGTTTTGGTAAGTTAACTGTCGGTAAATATGTTTCTAGTGTTCAGATTCAACAGCAATGACATTCAGCTTGTTTCTAAGAGATATTTTGCATTCACTGCTGGGTTTATCCTGAGAGAAATTGGGGAAAGAAAGCTTTTATGTAAGTGACTTCCACCTCATAAGTGCATAGTTCTACTTGACAAAATTGAAGTCACTTACATAAAAGTTAACCTACTTTAACTCTGAGGTTCCCACAAGACTATTTCTTTTTAATAAATTATTTAAATGCGGCAATGTCGTACACAAGATAAGATCTGCTCCAGACATCCATTTGCAATCACTTCAAGGAAACTCATTAATAATATTAATTAAACTGAAATGTAAGATTGCCCCTAAAAGCGTATAAAAGGGATAAAATTGCAGGCAGGTTTACTCAATAACCAGCATTCAGAATTGGAAGCAGAAAGATATGGTTAGCAATGGGTATGTAATGATAAGTATGGACCAAAAGGAGCTTTCAATGCAGCAACAGGATGTTTACTCATAATCATCAGACCCTTCTGTAATGATCTGTAACTGACAATGAAACATGGATCCACTATTATACACCAGCGGTGAACAACAGCTGGAGAAAGTGCACCAAAAATGTTTGTAAGCTGGGAAGATTTGAATCATGGTGGAAGGGGAATTCTTACAGGAATCATTTTGATAAGCTACAAAATTATTTAAAAGAAAGGTGGCCAAGATATAACACATAGTTTTCTGCCAAGATAATACACTTTTGCAACAGTGGTAGATGCAATATCTAAAATACATAAATTAGATTTTAAAATTATTTCTTATACAATTATCTTTCATATTTAGCCCTACAGACTTCCTGATTCCAAATTTAAAAATTTGGCTTGAAGGATGTTATTGATTCACAAAAAAAAATTATTGAATTTAACAAAACCAATCTTTTCAGACTTAGAAACAAATTGTATGGTAGCTTAAGTGGCTACTCTAATTGGAGATTAGGTTAAAAAATAACTAAACTTTTCCCATAACATATATTTGACTTGCTTTTATAATATAGTTTTCATACCACTCTTTAATTATTAAATTAACAAACAATGTTCTATGAAACTAATTATACAAAATCGCTTTAGTTACATTTTCAAGTAATAAAATTAGCATTATTGATTGAAGCTACAGAGCAATAAACTGTACAGATTGAGGAGAGAGAGGTATTTAATAATACATTTTGGAGTCTTAAATATTGCTTGAGTTATAAACTATGTGACTTTATTGCTTAATGTGGGCTGCAACTTAATTCAGCAACTTACTTTACTATTTTAAGGCTTAAAGTGAAATTTAATGTCTGCAGATCTCAACATGTATGTGTGCATGCATTAATTTATGATTAAATCTTTTTATGTTGCTGTTTAAAACAGGCTTCCCTTCATCTTTTAGCCTTTTAAGGAAGCTGCATAATTAAGCAAATCTAACATTATTTGCTAAATATATATTTTAAAAATCATATAGTTAAACATAGTTTAAAAAAAGGATTAAACAAACTAATTGGTTGACTATTGAATTTCTAAGAAATGTGCAGGTGGATCTAGGGAGGGGCTGAGAGGAGCTAGAGCACCTACCATAACTAAGACAAAATACGGCATTTGTTATACTTAAAGGTTATGGTGTTGCTTTGCTCTGGTAAGACTAAAACTAATACTTTTATTTATATTCTATTTGCTTAAACCAGATGAACATTTATTTGTTCAATCAGTGAATTTATCTTAGAAATGAACTGTCTCCAAGAACTCGGGAAAGGAAAAAAAAACAGATATGCCAAAACAAATACACATACATTTACTAATAAATAAATTGTAAAGCTTTGAAACAATAGGAGGTATAATTACGGAAAAACTGAGTATGCAGACTACTTAAATATTACATTTTCAGGCTTATTTAATAAATCCTTTTATAAAGCTTTTTTGAAATTTAAATCAATGTTTGCATCTGTGGACAATCTGTAGATCGCTTATATGAATTTTGAAAATCTAAGAAGGTAGAATGCCCTATCATTAACTGCATGTTGCTCAATGGCAAATGCATTAGCACCTAAAGGAATACTGGGTCCATCTTTGAAAAAACATATACTTAAGGTAGTGCAACATTATTTGCCAATAGGTAAAATAAGGATACTTAACTGAGCTTTAAACTGTTTATCTATGGAATGATGATATCGTCTTGTTTGACTTGACAGAGTAACCTGCAGCAAGTTAACTATGGCCAAAAGCAAATATTCACATTTTAGAAACAGATTATCAACATAACCATCTGTATAAAGTTGAGTCAATCAATAACAGCACCTCTTCCAATTTTTAGTATTAGTCCCATATAATCTGTGCAATTAAATGAAACTGGTGGCAGGTGGAAAGTGGAGAACAGCATAAAATGGTATGTCACAGGAAAGAACGAATTCTACAGTTAGCTATTTCATGTAATGTTCAATAAAGCTATTAATTAGAATTTTCTTTTCCTTTTCATTACCATAAATTTAAAAATTTAAATACCTCTAATCAGAATTATTAATAAATGAAGTGAATTAAATTATGAAATAAATATGCAAATAATGTTGCAAGTTAAATTAATTAGGAGTCGATTAATGACACAAAACAACACTCACTTTTAAATTTTCCCTGGTTCTGGGAAAATTTAAAAGTGAGTGTTGTTTTGTGTCATTAATCGACTCCTAATTAATTTAATTTATACAACAACACTGTTTTCAACACTTCCATGAAAGGATTTAATGTTGGAAGTCTCCAAAATACCATGCAAAGTTCTAAATTAGCACCTCATCTTGGTGCTTGACTCAACCAGGACTTAAAACTTAACCTGCAGACTAAAAGGCAAGAATATTAACCTTGTATCACCATGGTGACTTCTCTATCATTAACCATATTCTTATTTGTATATTCCAATTCATACTGAAAAAATGCAGATATGCTTAAAACTTAAAAGTCTCATTATAAAATGTATATATAAAAACAATATATCTCAATTAGAAATGCAATATGCTTCTGTCAACATGCATTAAAATTCTAGAACAAATATGGAATGCAATGCATACCTAAAAGTAAGGACTTATGCTCAAGAATGACAATATGACTCAATGTACTAATTATGTTTCATTCAGCTCCTTACTCTTCTGTGAACATACTCTTGAACTGCCTATGCTCAACATTTCCACTTCAAATATCTTAAATGAAAGACATTTTTCTACGGTAGACTAAGAAGTATAATTAAGTAAACTAATGTAATAAAATGCATTACTTGTTTCTTATGCTATAGCCGCAAAAGATAATGGAATATCAAAATTAAAAATTGCTCTATAGATGTGTTTAAATAATAACAATAAAAAAGTGAAGTGAATAATCTGCAACTTGTTTCTGTTATGTCACAAATGCATATTATGGTTAATGTAGTAGGTTTTCCATCTAAGCATAAAAAAGATTCTGCAATCAATTTGCTATACATGTGAACAAAAGGTATTCAGCCTTACTTATAAGTTTATAATTTGAATGATCCTTAAATAAATTAAATGTTGTATTTTCAAGATGTATATAACTATATGTTCAGCATTTAGTGAACAATTTGTATCAGATGTATAGATGTTCTCAAAACACACCTACAATGTGCAAGATACTCTTAGTCATGCCTAATTGTTGTTTCAATTCTATAAATAGAATGTTAATTGGTTTGTTATTATTTTGTTTTAAATATACTTCTTTATCAATTATCTTTGGAGAGAGAAAGTTTTATATGTAATCCAAAAATGGAATACCACAATTTTACTAATAATACAGATTTTTAGGTCTTCTAAATATTATTAAAAAAAGCAAAAAAAAAAAAAAAAAAAAAAAAATTTTTAACAAAGGTGATTCCTCCCTATTTATCTCTATATGAACAGCCGCTCAAAACATCAGATAAATGTAAAATGTGTTTGTCATCTGATTTAAAATATTATATACTCTGCATACTGAAATAAGAGATAAAATATATTATTGAATTTTGTATAATCATACTATGAAGACCGCATTTTATTTAACTGAGATATCATAAGAAATATATTAGTTTACTAGAGGAAAGTGCAAGTTCAAAGTAAATCATGATTTTTCTCTTTGTTTTAGTAATTTTAGAGCACTTGTATGTCTGGGTTCCTTCTGATTGAAGTTTATTATGCTATACTATTATGTTACACATCTGAAATGGTGTAATTCCTTTTTCTTTTACTGTTGCTCATGTCTGTGGGGGAGTTCACTGCCGACAGAGTTGCCTCAGCATCCAGCATAGAACCAACTTTGTATTGCCAAATTTAAACTATATCCAAATATAATTTATTACAATAAAAATTGGGTAGAATAGGAAGGAAAGGTATGATCATGGAGAGAGCCCTCAAGTTTTGGTTTAAAATTTTAAATTTAGATGAAAAGAACCTGCTAAGACAATGCTTAAAATATTGAGAAAAGGATTTAAAAGGCAATGAATGGTGCTTTAGTATGCAATATAACCTTTAAGACAATGGCCTGGGAGAAATTTAGAGAATGAGGGAAAACAATGGAAAAGAGTTAGGAGAAGATTTCAAGACATGGAAATATGAATACTGTTTACTGATATAATTGGAAAGATTGTTAGAATCATACATTACAACAAAAAATATGTGGGAAAGAGAAGTATATATTGGCAAACTAAATAAAGAATAGAGGGTATAGCATGGGTGAGAAAGGGGTTTAATGAAGACTGAAAGGGATGAGTAAAGGTTTTAAGGTTTCCACAAAAACAGTGCCCAATATGCAAGAGAAATGAGATATAGAGCTCATATTTGAGTGTGAAGGGACAGAGTTATGGAGGAAAAAATGTATAAACGAGAAATGGCTCAAAATGAACAGAAAGATTGCATTAATTAAATTTTCTTAGTAAAGACTATATGAAAGTGGGAGAGTTTTTAAATAAAGTTAAAGATAGAAGTAAACAAGGGATCATTTTAAGGGAAATTAATGTGTAGCTAGCAGAGTTATGTAACGAATATGGTAAGTTAACAGTCTGGGCTAGACACTTAACATTATTCCTTGCATGTTTTATTTGTAAGAAGCTTAATACAAACAAACAAATACAAAATTTTACTATAAAAATTATTATTCACATTTCATATGAATAGTGTAATATATAAGCACAACTGTGAAATGCGGAGGACAGAGAAGCTTGGATGAATGTTATTGGTGAAATGATGCTCAAATGAGCCTGGGGTCCATGGAGCTTAGAGTTACCCGACATTCGTCTTTCAGTATAAGGGAAAACCCCGAAAAAACCTTATCCAGGTAACCCACCCTGACGGAGATTCGAACTCGGGACCTCTTGAACGTGAGGCAGACATGCTACTACCACGCTACCGAGGCGGGCTTGGATGAATGTTATAAGCTGTTTTACAATTTTCTCTGCCTTTATTTAAAGAGGTAAATTAATCTAAACAGAGTAGCAGGAAAATACATTATGCATTTTTCACTATGGAACTGCTGTGCAATGGACGTTGGCAGTTTTGGAAAAAGGTTCGAAATAAAGTTGTCAGGTCATTTGCAGAAATGAATGACGAGTATCAATAAACCAACTAAAAATAGTTTTTGCGATTAATTTTGACGTCACTCTTACTAAATTCCTCCAAACACATATATAATATAACACTTCTTTATAGCTTGTACACTTGGCAGTACAAGTTTTAGGATTGGTCGCCTCAGAAGTTTAGTTTCATTACAAAATCCACATATGCACATGCAGAGAGAGAGAGAGAGAGAGAGAGAGAGAGAGAGAGAGAGAGAGAGAGAGAGAGAGAGAGAGAGAGAGAGAGAGAGAGAGAGAGAGAGAGAGAGAGAGAGAGAGAGAGAGAGAGAGAGAGAGAGAGAGAGAGAGAGAGAGAGAGAGAGAGAGAGAGAAAGACAATATTCATCCAAAATTGTACTAGTTCTTACACAATGGAATTGTACAAGTCTATTTACAAGGTGTACTTTCTTTTCCACATACCTTATATATACTAGAAGTGTTGCATTCCATTCAAAAATTCAATATTTAGATTTCAATTAACATATGTGTTTTAAGGCTTCCTATATGAATATACAGGGTTCTTCATTTAAAACCCTAACAGGCACACAATTTTGCCTGTGTTCGATTGGGTGTGCCACAACTGGCTTTGCTTCTACATAAACACTGTGTGTAAAGCATCTAAACATTCTTTCCTTATAGAAGATCTGGAAATGTCCATCCTCAATTAAACAAGCATTATATCAGGAGAACACATTCAGATTCACATGATTAAGTTGGGCCACTCTAATATTTCCGATTTCATTTCTATTAGAGTCAAACTGAAAAATTCAATGCCATGGCCAGGATTTGAACGATGGATCTCCTGGTTTCCATCCAGTCGCTCTTACCCATTGAGCTAAACATGGCCAATGTGCTGTCCTGGCATTAATTTCTCCAATTGACTCATATTTCCTGGTAAAAAACTAGGGGCTCTCTCTCGTATTCGTATACTTTGTTTTAGTTCTTCCAATGTATAAGGATTTATCTCATAAATTTTGTCTTTCAGGTTACCCCACAAGTAAAAATACTCTTAGATATGGGGAAGTGAGAGGGCCTTACACCAAAACTAATCACTCTTATCTTCAAACACTTCCCAATTTTATTCATGGACTCCTCTGCTGTATGGCCAGTAGCAGAATCTTGTTGAAACCACCCATATGATTCCTCTTCTTCTGTCAGTTCACGATAAAATGGGGTCAAAATGTAATTTCGGTACCTGTCTGTATTTACAGTCTGCTTGCAGAATATTGGACTGATTATGCAATTAGTGCTAACAACACACCAAAATAAGTATTTATATGACCACTGAGGTGGAACCAGGCCTCTTCAGAAAAGAACAGAAGCAGTGTATTAAACTGTCATTTACCGATGAAAGAAACCATTCACAATAATGCTTACGTGATACTGGGACACCTTGTTTTGAACCATGGATACTTGTACACTTACCTATACAGTTTTAGTTTCAATAATTTAGTTGCTCTATGTGCAGAAGATAGAAATTCCACCAGTTGTGCTAATTTTGGGATGGATTTGGTTGGTAAACATTCAAAACATGCACCTTAGTCATCATGGTTATGCTTTCAGTTTTTGTTTGCCCCAGAACCAGCAGTTTCAAATTTCTTCAAAATCTCATGAACTGTAAATCTGGAAGGAGGTACTTCACTAGGGAACGTTTGAATATACTCTGAGCATACATAGCTTGGTTATTGCATTTATAACATTTACACATGAAAATGTGTGCTCTAGAGTACAGTGCCTGTTCGTATTCGTAGCCAGTACATTACTGCTGAGTGGAGTACACACTGCTAGCCCATCTGCACAATGGGGCCAATAGTGGGGGAATCCCAACAAGGTCGCAGGAGAGGCAAAACACCTTGTGCTCGTTTAGCTTTTAAATGAAAAACCCTGTATATGTGTATATATAAGAAAAAGATCTGTGATTGAAGGGAAAAACTAGAAGTTAAAATTTCAGACAAAAACGCTAAACTTTGACTCCAAATTAACTGACAAGTGAAGCTGTGTGATGAGTGCAAAGTGCAAATCAAATATTTTGTAAATTTACCAAATTCAAATTCAAAGAAAATTAAATTACCTCAAAAATGAATTAATTAAAAATGGTTAACTCTTATCATCATCATCATCTTGCACCGATCTCCCCTATTTCTCAAAAATACAATATGAAGATTTACAGGAAAATCCCCTCATCCAAACTGCACTTGGATGGAATAGTTTTTGAAACATTTGTTTTCTTAAAAATGACTGATTTTGATTAAAATATATTTTTAAGGTATTTACATGACAAAGAATGTATATCTTATACTTCTGTAATAGTCTAGGAAGTCCTTATCATAAGGAATTCTGTGCAATAGATAAATTGAGAGAAACAGATCTTCAAAATTTTTTTTTTCTTTCCAAATAACCTTTTTTATGGTATTAGTCATTTCTGGAGTATTCTACCATTAATATGCATTCTATTAATACTCAATGCTCCATTTATTGCTAGTGTTTACCTAGAACACATTTTGTTAGGATCTTCCTAACATCATCAGCTGTTGTCGACTAATGGATGTTGGTTTAGTGAACTCATTGGAAGCGACAGGTGCGTCTCTGTCGGTATCTTGATGAACTTGAAGTTTGGGTTTTCATCAAAGGTAGTGAGTGTCAAAATTAAACAATTTTCTTTCATATTTCTTTATGAAGACTTTTTCCCTTGTGGTTAATGCAGCTGGACATTGGCCACTTTTTAATAAGTGGATTTCTCATTCTATATCATGATTCTCCTTCCAAAAATGGTCCGCTACAGCCGATTTATCTATTTCTTTGTTCCTGATGTTCCTAAAATGCTCTTTAAGCCTAGTGTTCAAGTTCCTTTTTGTTTTTCCAATGTAAAAGTTGTCACAGCCTTTGCAGTTTATCCGGTACACACCTGATTTTTTGTCTGTGGGTATCTCCTTTGTATTATGTGATTTCAGAAGGTGTTGTACACTAAATTTGTTCTGTGGGGCCAAAGTAATATTGTGCTCTTTGAAGACTTTTTGGAAAAGGTGTGTAGCTCTGGGATGATATGTAAATTTTCTGTATGAAGTTTCATTGCTGATTGGGGAAAGAGTAGTTACTTGTTTGCATCTTTGTTGGCTTTTGAATTTATCAATGTTCTTTTTGACCAATTCAGCACTGAATCCATTGTATTCTGCAATGTGAATGATATTATTGTACTCTTTGATATATTCCATCTTGTTTAAAGGGTACATTAACCTTCATTGTGTCATAGTCCTTACACATTGGAAATGTATTCTATTATTTATTTTTTGAAGCATTGCCATCTTCCTGTTGTTTCTTACTGTGTCATAGAAATAACATGGAATATCAGTATGTAGTGACTTATGTTTAAAAATTTGACTATCGTTATTTCCTTTGTACCTATAATGAAGTGTGTAGTGAAAACTCCATATGTCAATTTGATGTCAATAAAACATGTTCAAGTCTGCAGAATTTATATACAGTGTTCCTATATTAAAGGATGCAAATGTGTGGTTGCAAATTATATGTAAAATATGAAGTGATAAACATTTCATAATGCAAACGTAAAAAGTTTTCAGAAACATTCAAATTATAAACTTATAAGCACTGTTTTAGTTTTGTTTATCTTATAAATGCTCACCTTGCCTTTAATAGGAAAATATGGAGTATTTATTTTATGGCACTGCTACTAATAAATGACCTCTTATCTAGGGCATGTCAAACAAAAAGAGATAAAATGTTCTGTCTGTTATGATCTATGAAATTCAAAGTAAGAATCAAGTGTACTATCTATTAAAATATGTGGCTGATACAGATTTTGTGAGGAAAAGCATAAATTGATAGAATGCCAGACAATTAAGTTACTTCCAACTAAAAACACAGGGAGCTTGTTTTTATTTTGAATACCAGTGTTTATCCAGTTTGTTTCAGAGTTTACTGATTTTGCTAAAATGGTGTGACTGAAACAACTGTGAAATGGCAGGACAGAGGGAAAGTGAACGAGGGGCAATATGATGGAGCAACAATGGTCATAAATTTACATGTCCATAAATCACAGAATTAACCATACATTTTGTAAAAAAACTGAAGCTACTGAGAGTGAAGCAATCCAAATATTATAAATAAACTACAACACATAAGAAAGTGAGTTGGTTACCAAGTGTTGTAGTTTATTTATAATGTTAACCACACATGATTGAAAGTCAGCATTTTTTCTATCTCATGGGCTTTTTACTAGAATTAAACATTTGAATGCTAATATGATTTTGTGTCAAATTAGTACTCCATGCTCCATATATTGCTGGTTTTTACTTATAATGCATTTTGTTAGGCTCTTTCTAACATACTCAGCTAATGTTGAGCATTGAATTTTGATTTGGTAAACTCCTTGGAGGCAACTGGTGGTGCAGATGAAGATGTAAAGAGAAAAAACCAACTGGTAAATTAAGCCTTTGTGCAACTCTACCCCATATGGATAAATGCAAATATAACAAGGAAAGCAAAACTACATCTCTTCCATACAAATGTGAAATCAGTACTCTTATATGTCTATGAAACATGGAAAGTAACAGAACAATTAAATAAGAAATTAGACTTTTGTAAATAATTGAAGAAAATTATGATATTTTGGCCAAATATTATAACAAAGAACTATGGATGAAATACACAAGCAAATAAATAGAAAATGGAACTGGATAAGCCATATGCTCAGGAAAGCAGAAAGAACTATCGAAATGGATGTGATGGATAGGAATCCCCAGGGAAAAAGGGGTAGATCCAGAATGATATGGAGAACCATAGAGGCAGAGATTAAGAAGAATGGTAAGAGCTGGAAGGAGTTAAAGCAGCTAGCTAGTCATAGAGAAAGATGGAAGACCTTTATTGATGCCCATGTTCTACAAAGGAATAACAGGAACTAGGTCCAGTTCAGGATCCAACAGCATTAACCACTTGGGATATGATATTCATAAATATGAAGGAAAACTCTTCAATTTCAACAGAGAGAACTCTGAAGAGAACTCTTCAAGTTCATCAGGACAACAGACACCCCAATCTCCAAGGAGTTCACCAAATCGAAATTCAACAATCAACATTAATTAGGATGTTAGGAAGGTCCTAACAAAATGAATTCTAGATAATCAGTAACAATATATAGAACATGGAGTACTAGTTTGACTCAAAATTATATTAATTTTGTACTTCAATGTATCACAGTCAATATTCATTAAGAACTTGAAAGCTGCTTTCATATATTTCATGTAACTAAGTGCTTATTGCTTCATTTAAATCTCTCCTAGGTAAAAGTATATAGCAAATCATGTTATGTGTGGTTAACGTTCTGTGAGTGCTCACATCCATTACCCACTCCACCCTCCCTTTTTTACTATATTTACCAGTTTAGTTCAAATATAACTTAATTAGTATTATATGAAGTATTTTGAATAAAACATTATTATATGTTTAATTATATGCTAAAATAAAAGGAGTTAGACTTAATATTTTGAGAAAATTTACATATTGTCACATTGGTGAATGCAAAGCAGTTGTGGAGGGTAAGAGTCGAGTTGGACAATTGAGTCACCTTTACAAATAGTGTGAGTAGGGGAACTGCCTCACTTTGTTGTTTACTAGCTGGCGGGCCAGGAGAAGCATGCCTTCAAAGACTACCAGTAGCTGCTGTGACAAAAATGTCACGAGGCCGGGGCAAACTGTGTTGTTAGTGTGCAAAAACTGTTCAACAGTGTTCCAGAATGTAAGTAAAAAACATTCGGCCTTTGGAGCTATCTACTGTACCCAGCAGAATTATATAAAAGCCAATGCAAGGAAATAGTGAGCAGAGGCACAAGAGAGTAGTGGTGCAGTGTGTTGGGTGCTTAGAGCTTCGAGTTGAGCATGGCTCCGTAGGAGGAATTGGCAGGCTAAGAAACAGCCAGAAAAGCAGTGAGAATATTGAAGTTGTGTTCAGAATAGGCATGTAGCTGTATGTAAGTGGACTCGTGTGTATGTCAGAAAGATTACTAGCAGCAAAAAAGGTACATGATATAAGAGAAATAAAAGATTAAAAAGACATGTCTAAGTGTTTGTATTTGCGAAAAGCGGGACTCATTATCAATTAGCATTGGGCTAATAATTTATTGATAAATAAAGCAGTATGAGGTAACTTTCTTGTCTTTGTCACAATATTTAATATTTCTAAGAATTCTTGTATTCAGTTTGCATATCCCAATGTTATAAAAAAATTATTGTGCAGCAACATTCCATCAACTTGACATTCACAATCTATAGCTCTCAATTCATGTGGCTTTCAGTGGCTTGGTTGTATTAAATAACACAACCCTAGAGTAAGAAATTGCAAAAATTCCAAGACTGGTTGAAAATTGCTAAGCATAAATCTACAGAAAGAATGATGCACTAAGAATAAAGGTAATAATATATTCCTAAGTTTTGGGAAAATTAAATCAAGTATTTTGTCAGTAAAGTAATGTTTTGTTTTCTTCACACTTCAAATATTAAAAAATGTAAAATGCTTTAAAGAGACTTTTGTAAGAACCTATAGTTTTTATTATACTGATGCAAATATGTATTCACATGCACACATATATGCTGCATTCAGTAACTTTCAGGTACGGCAGCTGCCTTTAAATGATTATGCCAGTACAAACAAGATTTAATTGCCAAGGCAACTATGCAAATTCATAATTCATTTTGCTTCTGTAGAATACTGTATATAAAATATAACTAATTAAAATGAGATTATAAATTATAATGCTCGAGTATTGTGATATCTTTCTTATGCCTTCTTACTTTATAATCAGAATTTACCCAGGAAAATTTTTTGAGATTTTATAAGCAGCTTGATTCTTCCACTTAAATTGATAAGAATTGCTAACCTATGAGCGCATTTTCTTTGTAAATTTGCACACTGTAATATGAAATAGGCATTCAGATATATTAATACAATGATCATTAAATAATACAAGTTTTGCTAAACATTCTTCTGACAGGCCATATATGAAGCTAATTGGTCATTTATCTATAGCCTCAAAGACCAACAAAATAAGAGCTACTGCTTACAAATGCCCATCAAAAAAAAATAAACTGTACATTTCTGTTGGCATTAGTGGGGTTCCAAACAACAATAATGGAGACAATGATATGGACGAGAGGAGACACCTACTAATGAATTACTTCTTCTTCTAGTTTTCTCTCCATCACTATCACTGCTCCGGCGTCGTTGTGACAGTCTTTGCTGCTGCAATGATGATTCATCCAAGGCCACCTATGAAACAATAATCATATTACAATGTATTTTAGGCTTATATAATACTCAAGATGTCTGTGGTTGTACAAAAATAATTCAAATATATATATATAAAAAAGTTTTTTTTTCCTATTACTGTTGTAATAGTGGTAGGAGTATCTATTTTTTTAAAGTGTTTATGTCCTCCAATACTAAGTCGTATTGGAGGATACATGAAATGGGTGAAATGGTTTTCAAATGGCCCACAGTCCATAGAGCTTACAGTTCAGACATCCATCTTAAAGGATGAGGGAAAA
Organism: Mantis religiosa; assembly: GCA_030765055.1. NCBI lineage: Eukaryota > Metazoa > Arthropoda > Insecta > Mantodea > Mantidae > Mantis > Mantis religiosa. The sequence goes on along the minus strand of CM060947.1, from coordinate 215,744,917 downwards.
TCCCAGGAAAAGCCTTACCCAGATAACTCACCCTCACCAAGATTAAAACTTGAGGTGTGTTGAATGTGAGACAGACATGCTACCCCCTACACTACAGAGACAGGCATTATTCTATTTGCAGACGTGTCTACTGCATTAGGCAATGACATTTTCCTTTTTCTCAAACACAATTTTATGAGAGATATACATTTTATAAATAACTTTTCCAGATGACATTTCCAGATGTTATGAAATGTGCTATATTATGCCATGAAAACATGAATAAAATATTTTATAATGTTTCTCTGACAAAGAACTATGATCACTTTGTACTGGCGTCTGACAAGTTAATCATCAAATTCCAAACTATGACACAATGTTGCAGTTATATGAACTAATAACAAGCAACAAAAGACACAGAGGAAAGAACATAAACCAACTACAAGTTATACTCAGAGTGTAACACAGATTATGGATATAAACAATGAATGATCATTTGGTAAGGTAGTATCACTAATAATAGTGTGACTTTGTGGGTTCATGAAATTAAAAGTTCAATTGCACAGACTCAAAATGTTTTTTATTTCCACCGAATTACAGTTGGAACACTTGCCGATTACACAGAATTACGTAGCGCACACAATTACAATTCACCAGTTCGTCCGTCACAGTTCCACTCTGCACTCGCAGTTACGTACACTCCTCCGATGCACGTACAGAGTCTTCCAGTCCGTTTCCTCACTGGACGCTCCTCATGGCTGCTCGCCAAGAACTGAACTGAACTCTCGGTCGCATCGTCACTCTATTTATAGGTGGCTAAATGTTTCTAGAGAATTCTTTACCATGGAGGGGAAAAATATTCCGGAGATTTCACATTCTTTCAGGCGGCAGGAGGAGGGGGAAATGAAGATTCAGCCACACCCGTGGTTTCCCCTCTCCCCACTCTGTCACGCCTCTGCAGGCGCCAGGTAACTAGCGAGGGTGCGGTACTGATGCCACACGCCCCCCTCCACCGGCCATCCCCTCGCGTAGCCGACTGCAAGTTCGCCGATTGGGTAACAATAGCAACATGGCATGGTTGTCATAGTAATGGGTTGCACTTCTGGTTTACGTGACATTAATTATGCCAGGCCTCTGTTCTTGATATTAGCACTATTTATGTATTTTTTTGTCTATATAGCTTAAATATGATCTCTCATCCAGACCTCCCCCTTACAAAAACCCTTCCACACCGATCTTTGAGGTTTCAAAAACCATTAGAACTACATTGTTTTCAGTGATAATCATAAAACACTAATAAAAGTTCAACATAATACAAGTTAATGTAATTTTGAGTCGAACTAATACTCAATGCTCCATTTATTGCTAGTATTTACCTAGAACGTATTTTGTTAGGATCTTCCTAACATCATCAGCTGTTGTCGACTAATGGATGTTGGTTTGGTGAACTCATTGGAGGCGATAGGTGCATCTCTGTTGGTATCTTGATGAACTTGAAGTTTGGGTTTTCATCAAAGGTAGTGAGTGTCGAAATTAAACAATTTCCTTTCATACTTCTTTATGAAGACTTTTTCCCACGTGGTTAATGCAGCTGGACCTTGGACACTTTTTAATAAGTAGATTTCTCATTCTATATCATGATTCTCCTTCCAAAAATGGTACGCTACCGCCGATTTATCTATTTTTTTTTGTTCCTGATGTTCCTAAAATGCTCTTTAAGCCTAATGTTCAAGTTCCTTTTTGTTTTTCCAATGTAAAAGTTGTCACAGCCTTTGCAGTTAATCCGGTACACACCTGACTTTTTGTCTGTGGATATCTCCTTTGTATTATGTGATTTCAGAAGGTGTTGTACACTAAATTTGTTCTGTGGGGCCAAAGTAATATTGTGCTCTTTGAAGACTTTTTGGAAAAGGTGTGTAGCTCTGGGATGATATGTAAATTTTCTGTATGAAGTTTCATTGCTGATTGGGAAAAAGTAGTTACTTGTTTAAATCTTTGTTGTCTTTTGAATTTATCAACATTCTTTTTTACCAATTCAGCACTGTATCCATTGTATTCTGCGATGTGGATGATATTACTATACTCTTTGCAGTTGTTTGGCATGATAACAGGGACGATCTTTTATTATCTACCAACTCTGTTCCCAGAACAGATGGAGAGGTAGAAAGGAAGAGTGGCAGGAAAAGAAAAAATTAAAATACCGTGTCCTAATGCAGTGATAAATTACACTCATAATATGGCAGGGATTGACCTCGCGGACCAAAGGAGGGAGTACTACGGTGTCGGCCAGCCTTAAAAAAAATGGTGGAAATATTTGTTCCATTTCGTTGTGAATGTTGCTATAGTTAATAGTTTGATAATATACGACATTTCAAACAGACCTGCTTCCACAGCTCATGGCAATAGACTTCTTCACTACAGGCAGAATTTAGTGCAACAGCTAATCGCAGATTTTACGTCACGTAAGCGAGTGGGATTTCAGCGTAGTCTACCTTCTGCCACCCTGTACCTAGTTCTCTTCACACCCTCTTAAAAATACCAGGTCGTGTGAAATCGTATGTTCAGTGCACTGTGAAGAAAAGGAAAACAAAGTCAGGTCGCGGTGTGCAGTCTCAATATAAGTGCAGACAGTGTGAAATTGCTTTATGTAGAATTGGGTGCTTCCTCAGTTATCACCAAGCGAGGGGGGTGGAAGTTCAAAACTAACACAACGGTGTACATATGAAACCACTAATAACTTTAAGTGTATATAGAACATTTTTACTGTGCAATGGAATAGTGTATATAGCATTTTACGGACAAGCTGCAATATGTTCGCTGCAATAATGGCAGGGATGGAAACATTATAAGGGTGAGTACCAGAAAAATGTTTCAGAAAATATTGTAATTTTATTTTGCTGACTTAAGGACATTTTAGTCAGTTTTTTAATATTGCAAAGTAACAAACAGTAAATCGCGTTGCTATAAAAATGTGTTAAAAAGGGATGCACATATATATTATTTGCCTACAAAGGGGTTGAAATTTTCAGTAATAAAATGTTACAATTAAATTTTTATGTCATTCTCTGCAAACCAATTTATACAAGCTATTCTTTAAGAAATTTAATTTTGCCTCTTAAAAATATAATTATGCAGGTATATAGGCCTCTTTTAGTTTGATGTCTGTAGTAGTAGTAGTAGTAGTTCAGAATTTAAATGGACACAGGTCTGCTTAGAGAACAATTAGCTAATACTGAGTGTGCAGCAAAGGGTTAACCTTATACAGGGGTTTATCTTATACAAAGATTAGCAATTTTTTTTTTTCAAGGAAAATGATACTAGATTTTGCAAATCTGAAAATTAATCATTTTATACATTTGTATATAAAGCTAATATTACAATACGAGGTCTGTTCAAAAGTATAGCATTTTATGAATTTTTGCGGGCTACATATATTCAATTTTTGATTGTTTTGTGGCATTATGTTGGTACTCATGTCCTTCACTTACATTGACAAGCTTGGCCATTGTGGATGTTTAGTTAATTGTTGACAGCTACTTTACTTGGATGTGTTTTGGCTCATCTTCGATTTTTGCCTATTCCAAAAAATGAAAAAAGAATCTGTATCAAATTTTGTGTGAAAAACAAAATTAAATGTGCAGATGCATTTCAAACGTTGACTAAGGTATATGATGAAACTACCTTGGACCACAGAAATGTTTATTGGTGGTGTAAAAGTTTCTCAGAGGTCAAGAAGATGTGAACAATGAAGAGCGTCCCAGACACTCAAGCTCGTCAACAACAGACGAAAACATTGAAGAAGTGAAGAAAATAGTATTGGCCAATCGTCGAATCACCATTACAGAAGTTGCTGAGGACCTAAGCATATTGTGACTTTGTGGGTTCGTGAAATAATAAAACAAGATTACGAAACACAAAACTACACTTTATTCTCATCGAAATACACTGTTCACCATTACCTTTTGCTAGCTAACCTGAAAACTGTTTATTTTTCCAACTCTACATTCAACTGTCTGTCGCTACCGGTAACGATTGGTTCCGAAGTTTTCCGAATCTCCACCGGCTTCGGTTTCGCGAGTCTTCCGCCAGGGCGACACTGCTCCCTCCTCAAGGCTGGTCGTCCCGAACAGCGCCTTCGTAGCAGGCCAGGCGATTCGGGTGTACCACAACATCTTTCCTCAGGGCACCTTCTGGTTGACGGAGTATAACCTCTTCGCCGTTGAGCCGCAGGACCTTCTTGCCGACGTCGACCGTCGCCTCGTGGCTCCTGAGGGCATCCAGTCCCAGAATCACCTCCTCAGCCACCTTCGCGATGAACACCCACAGACGCACGGCACTCCGTCCCAAGTTCAGCTCCAGCAGGGCCTCCTTCTCCACAGGCAAGGTGTCGCCCGATGCCAACACAAGCTGGTATGGTCGGCTTGGCTTCCTCGTCGGCAAACCCTTCGCCACGTCAGGTCTGATGATGGTCACGGCCGCCCCGGTGTCCACCAGCACGCGGTACGGCTTCCCTCTTACCCAGCCTTCCGCGATGAGGTTGTCATCCATCCGCCGGCTGACGGCACGGATTGCCACTCGAGGGATGGTGGTAATGGCGCCGACGTACCCCTCTCCACGAGGCCCCTTACTCATTTTCCGGCTGCTCTTCCTGGTGTGGGCAGTCTCTCCGCAGGTGTCCGGGCTGTCCACACCCTCAACACAGGCCACTAGGTGTTCGCCGGCGTCCCTCAGCTGGTCTTCTGTCTCCGGCGTAGCGGACACTCCTTGTTCTCGACGTCGGGGTAGATGCTACCTTGGCCGCCTCCATCCTTAATGCCGCTGTCAGCGCCTCGTGGATGGTTTTATATGTATGTATGTATTTATTGACTGCAATTGGGTACTACCCGGTGGCAGAGTTAAGAATACAGATCAAATTACAATTACTAGATTTACAACAATAACACAGTAAACAATACAAACATGATATTATTTTACTTTAGTCACTTAAAACATATCTAATTACTTCTCTATTTACATATTATATACCATTATAATTCAAAAGTTAAACTATAAACCATCTAGATTTTTTCTAAATTTCTTCAGCAACAGGGGACAGCCCTGAAAGACTGATACAGGCAATTCATTCCATTCTTCAATGGTTCTATTAACAAAAGAAAATTTTCCTACATCGGTTCTGTATCTTCTACCCTTAATTTTATACCTATGATCGTTTCGTCCATAATAATCCGGATTATCTAACCTTACACTAACGTCCACCCATGCCTTTACACCAGCATTAGCTTTGAATAATGCTACCAACCTATGCTTTTTACGCCTAATTCTTAATTCCTCCCATTTAGTCTCATCTCCTTTTATAGGCCCAAAATACTTGCCTCTTTTTATGAATTTTATTGCCCTCTTCTGTATTTTTTCTAACGGATCGATTTGGTTAGCTCTATACGGGTCCCAGCATGCTACTCCATATTCCATAACCGGCCGCACTAAGGCCTTGTAGGCAATTTCCCTGGACCTAGCGCTCCCCTTTATCAATATTCTCATTACGAAATGTAATGCCTTCCACGCATTCCTAGATGTGGAATTGACTTGTTCGTCCCATCCAGCATTACTTGCCAGGTACACTCCCAAGTATTTGCAGCTGTCCACCTGTGGAATGTGCACCCCTCCCATGTGATAGTTAACAATAATTTTGCCCTTAGTTCTACTAAAAACAATGGACTTACTTTTCTTGGCATTAATTGACATTTTGTTAGCCGCAGCCCAATTACAGATTTCATTTAAATCATCCTGAAGAGCGGTTTCATGCACTGTATTCCGAATTTTATTATAAATGATACAATCGTCTGCAAACAACCTTATCTGGCAGTTAATATTAACAGCAATGTCATTAATAAAAATGAGAAACAGTAAAGGCCCTAGTACTGAGCCTTGCGGCACACCCGAACTTACAGTTCCACTATCGGACAGCTCTTTACCTACTTTAACTTTTTGCGTTCTCCCTTTCAAAAAATGTTTAACCCATAATACTACGCGTTTATCAATTCCTGTATTAGCTAGCTTACAAATAAGCAAACTATGTGGCACTACATCAAAAGCTTTAGAAAAGTCAATTACCACTGCATCAGTTCTTCCCCCTGCATCTACCTCATCTGCCAAATCTTGAAATAATGAAGTAATTTGACTTTCGCACGAATACCCAGGTCTAAATCCATGTTGCGCTTCATTAAAACACTTTTTATTTTCTAACTCCTCTCGTATATATTCTGCAATTAAATGCTCCATTAATTTACATACTACTGAAGTTAGACTAACTGGCCGATAATTATTTATTTCTGTTTTATTACCCCCTTTATAAATCGGAACTATAATAGCTGTTTTCCAGTCTTCCGGTAAGGCACAGTTGTTAATTGACATGTTGAACAAGAGCATTAGATAGGGAATCATGGCTTCACCCCCAAGCTTTAATATTTCAGTAGGTATATTATCTGGTCCCCTTGATTTTCGGTTTTGCAGCATCTTAATCCTTTTGCGTAATTTGGGTGCCATTATTTGAAAAATCGTTTCTCCACTCTCCCCAATTTCCTGTTCAGAACTATCGTCGGATTTAAGAAAAACCGATACAAAATGCGAATTTAATATATTAGCTTTGTCCCTATCACTTAATACATCTATCCCATTAACGTTAAAATCTGGTATGCTCTCTTTATTTCCCCTGCGTCTTTTTACATAATTGTAAAATGATCTCCAACAATTATTTGTCCCGCTAAAAACGTTATCTAAGAATCGTTCCTGCGCTTGCAACTTTTCGTCTTGTAATTGTTTAGCTAATTCTTTAAATTTGTTAAGATGCCATTCTGATAGTTTCCTTTTATTATAAGCGTACCTAGTCTTTCTTTTAAGTTTCCTAATACATTTTGTATAAAATTCTGGATCCGCTTTATGTTTAATAATTTTAAAAGGTACGTGTTCTCTAATTGTTTCCAGGATAAGTGTTTTGAAATTAACCCATGCTTCATTTACACTAGTGGCAGATTTTACAAATATCCCATATTTTTCCCGGAGAAATGTTTGGATAGCCTCCCCGTTCGCCCTATGGAAATCCCAACTAATTACTTGTTCCGTTTCAAACCGGTTTGTCTGCCCTTTCCAGTTTAGGTCTAATTGCACACACTGATGGTCACATATACCTGGCAAGACATCGCATGCAGAAAACAATGACTCAGGTTTGCATAAAAATACGTCCAGTAATGCTGATTGTCGAGTAACAGTTTTCACTACTTGAAATAACCCCTGCTCCCAAACCAGAAAGTTAACGAGCTTTTGAGCTGTCCGTCCCAGTTTACATTTGGCAGATTTAGATCCCCTGCTAATATAACATTTTTTTCCCCTTTGGAAGAGATTTTCTCCACTAGTTTATGAAGTGTAGCATAATCAGTTTCTCCAGGTGGTCTATAGCAAGCTATTATTGTTAAATTATTCCCTTTGTTTGCTTGATCAATAATTTCGATTGCCATAATCTCAACCTCTTCTTCTACCCATAATGCTTTGCTGTTTAGCTCTGATTTAGCGCAAATAAAGATTCCCCCTCCCCTTCCATCCCTGTCCCTCCTAAACACCCTGTAATCTGTTCTGAATACTTCTGAATCATTAATGTCAATATTCAGCCATGATTCCGTACCTATAATGACACTTGGATTGCATATTTCTACTAAATTCCAAAACTCAACCATTTTATTCATAATACTACGGCAATTTACCTGTAGCAGCCTTAAGGAATCAGACCCTACCTGAAAGTCTACGTTTTCCTGAAGTTGGTGTCATTGCTGCCCTTGCTGCTCGTTGCCGTCAGCCCACTTCGTCACCCTCGCGAACAAAGCTGCCAGGTTTGACAATCCTCTTTGGTTCAAGTGTACTCCATCCCGTCCATAGTCCCAGTCTTCAATCCACGAATTCGGGTCAAGAACTGAGCACCCAGTCGCTCCGCTACCCATGAAAAAGCTTCATTTACCTGCATCACCTTTCTCCAGCTGGAGTCGCGTCGTCTTAGTACTCCACTGACGACTATTTTTGCTGAAGGAAACAGCTGTTTTGTCCTTTTAACTAAGTCGTACATGTCACCCAACACATAATTAACACTTCTCCGCAAGTCATTGCTCCCGACATGTAATACAATTGTCCGATAGTTGCCTTCCATCTCCTCTTCCTTTCTCTCGATTTCCCTCAGCAGACCGTCAACTCTTATGCCAGGATAGCAAACTACCTCCGCCGTTGGATTTCCAGCATGTCTCACAATAGAGTCACCGACTATTAGGCAAGATTTCTCCTCTTCTTTTACTCTTTCTTCCCCCTGCTCCCTCAGTTGACGGTTTTCAGCTTCGAGCCTCCGAATGATATCTTCCGCCTGTTGTAGCTTAATGCGTAGTTCCCGTGCTTCTTCTTGAAGCTGCTCCAGTTTCCTCTGATTTGCGGTGACGGTCTTGGCTCCCCTGCATTCCTTACATTCCCAGGTTTCCTCGATGTTCATGTCCCTCTTCACTTTCTGGCAGCCAAAATGGAACCACTTCGAGCAATTACTGCACATAAGTCCGGTCCTCAGAACTTTAATACAGCTCCCACATCGTTCGTCCGCTACAGGTCCTGGATTAATCTCAATTCCCCCTATCACTAGTAAAGTTACTAACACAAAAATTACAAAATAACTCTGTGAAGTTTCCGTAGTACCTTCACGCTGACTACCTGCTCCCCGTGAGCGCAGACCCGACCACATTCCGATCCTCGCCCGGTAAACCACCAAGTCAACACCCATTGTCTCAACTCGTTTCTACCTGCCTCTCTACCTGGCACGTCCGATCTCCTCAAGCTCCAGACACCAACTGGAGCATTAGGCGCTGACGAATCTCCGTGTCCCGTACCCCGTCGACAAAATTGTAGGCGGCTTCCCGGGATACGAACTCCAGTGGCAGGTCAACCAAGGCCTTGCTAGCCAGCTGCTCAATCGCTATGGCGAACTCCTGCAGTGTCTCCCCCGGCTGCTGTGACCTTGCCTTTAGCTGGCTGCGGTACGCTGCGGCTAAGCGGTGGTTCCCGAAACGATTCTCCAGGGCCTCCCAGATGTCCTTGGGCGCCGCCGTTGTCTGCACCGCGTTTAGGACTTCCGCGGCCCGTCCCTGGAGGCTGGCTATTAACTGTGTGGCCTCCTCCTCCGGTGACCATCTGTTGTGCCTGGCACCTGTGTCGAACTGGCGGCGGAAGACTTCAAACGTTGACGCGCCATCATACTTGGGAGGTTTGACGCGCGCAGATGTTGTGTCGCATCCCGGCGCGTCGGCCTTCAAGTCCTTCAGCTTCCTGCTGACGACGTCCTCCACCATGGCGTTCAGGGACTTGACGCTGCTGTCGGCCTTTCCCTCCAGGTTGTTTACGCGGTTCGCGAGGTCTTCGACGTCTTCAACCATGGCGTTCAGGGACTTGGCGTTATTGTCGGCCTTTTCCTCTAGATCATTGAAGCGGTTCGCCAGGTCCTCGACGTGCTCGTCCACTTGGCCCATCCGCTTGCCCAGCTCCGTCACGTCATCCCTCACGCCGGCCAACTGTTCCTCAAATTTGGCGGCCAGGACCTCGTTCGCCTCCTTCATTTCCGTGGCCAGACTGTCGTTCGCTGCCTTCATTTCTGTGGTCAATTCGGTCTTTACTTCTTTCAACTCTGCGGCCAGGTTGTTATTTGCCGCTTCTGTTTTTGTTGTTAACTCGTTCATCTTCGCGGCCAAGTTGTTATTTACCGCTTCCGACTTCGCTGTTAATTCGTTCATCTTCTGCAAAAGCATTTCCAATGCCGATTCCATGACCATAATGTTCGGTGATGTAGTTATCCCGCTTCCTGACACCAGTTGTGACTTTGTGGGTTCGTGAAATAATAAAACGAGGCTACGAAACACAAAACTACACTTTATTCTCATCGAAATACACTGTTCACCATTATCTTTTGCTAGCTAACCTGAAAACTGTTTATTTTTCCAACTCTACATTCAACTGTCTGTCGCTACCGGTAACGATTGGTTCCGAAGTTTTCCGAATCTCCACCGGCTTCGGCTTCGCGAGTCTTCCACCAGGGCGACTCGTACCATTTGATTTTGACCAAAAACACCATCGCATTAATGTTACTAAGCAGATGATGAACTCTGTCTGCGATGACCCAAATTTGCTCCAGAGGGCTATAACTAATGATAAATCATGGGTTTATAAATATTAAAAGCAGAAGCATTATTAACAGTGAAGTATTCTTAAACATGGGTTTATAGTTATGACGTGGAAACTAAAACTCTATCATCCCAGTGGATGCTGCCACACGAGCCAAGACTGAAAAAAGCACGCAAAGTTCGGTCGAATGTGAAGAGTTTGCTTACAGTATCGTTCGATTACAGGGGTGTGGTGCATCATGAGTTCTTGCCACAGGGTAGAACGGTCAATAAGGAATATTATCTGATAGTTATGCGCAATTTGCATGAAGCAATCTGCCAGAAATGCCTGTATTTGTAGAAGAACAAAAATTGGCTTTTGCACCATGATAAGGCCCTTGCTCACACATTGTTGCTTGTGTGCAAATTTTTGGCAAAAAACAATGCACTTATGATGCCGCAGTCAGTGTACTCCCCAGACCTGATCCCCTATGACTTCTTTTTTGTTGTTCTGAAAACTGAAATGAAGAGGCCCATGAAAGAAGCTGCTATGCCACGATTGAGATAAAGAAGACATCAAAGGAGGAGCTGAACAAGATCACAAAAACAATTTTTTTAAAGTACATACCATACATATAAAGTGTATAATATATAATCTATATAAGTGCACAAGCGTGTAATATCTAGTGGGGATTACTTTGAAAGGGACAAAATAGATATTCATGAATAAATAATTACTATTCGAAAAAATAAAACATTTTCAGTACTCAAAGTATAAACTTGAAAGAAGCGTAGGGACAGTGAAGCACAAACTAGTACAAAATTGAATCGAGAATATATTGACACATTGCTTCACTCACACTGTTTATTCACAGGACATGTTTCAAGAGCTCTTGCTCCTATCCTCAGCTGATACTCGACTAGTGCAAGTTGTAGTGGTTTCTTCTTTCTCCGTATTTTCAATAGATGGCGTGACAATCACGCCATCTATTGACAATACGGAGAAAGAAGAAACCACTACAACTTGCACTAGTCGAGTATCAGCTGAGGATAGGAGCAAGAGCTCTTGAAACATGTCCTGTGAATAAACAGTGTGAGTGAAGCAATGTGTCAATATATTCTCGATTCAATTTTGTACTATTTTCAGTACTTTTTGAACAGACCTTGTATGTTGGACATATCAATCAAGAATATTAAGGAGCTAAATGTTGGTCAACACTGAATGCTAGGTGTGAAGAGTAATGGAAGAAAATGCATTGCCTCAAAGCAACCATATTAGTCCAAGCTTCCAAATTTTTAAATATATCAATATTAAATTAAAATCAGAAATTATTTTTATCATCTTATAAAATCTACATCTCCTCGCTGGTACTGACACCTTGACAAAGGCAACTTAGTGTTGCCGGGTGAGGGGGCTTGTGTACTCAAATGATCTTTAGAGCTATGCCAGCGGGAGCTTAAGCTCTTGGCAGGGTCACCCAAGCTAGACAGGATAAACACACAAGGGCACATCTTCAGATTTACAACAAATAATACTGATTTCCTTGCAAACTTCTTTTTTGCAACATACTAGACAAAATGGTTGCAACTTTTTTGGTTGTGGGTGGTGTCCTTTTAGTAAAGTGTTTTCTCTCAAGTATGAGGGGCACTGTAGTGGTGGATTTCTTACCCCCCAGTATGAAGAAGCTTTTAAGTATTATAGTACTCAATTAGGTTATGAGCTATTGATATGCAGAAGTCCAGGTAGGTCATTTTCTTGCAAGAATTTACAGCTCTGCAAATGAAATTATGCATGGTTACATCCAGCTGGTATAAAAATACTTTTTTTACCATTTAACCGTTTTTTGTTAAGAGAGATAGCTAGTAATAGCTGATCCACACCACCCATATTTGACCCGTCATTTCTCCAAACAATGGAGTAGCTAACATGCCAACTGTAGACCAGTACATGTCTAAGGTAGGCTTACAAAATATAACACTTTCCACTTCTGAATTCTCCTCTTAGGACCTAAATTGCCTTTAGAAGTCAGGGCTTCTTTCATCCTATGTTTGTTTCTGTAACAATGAGAGACACTAAGCAATAAAATATTTTTTTTTTTTTTTTTTTTTTTTTGTGAAAAGGTCAGTTGATTGGATGTCAGAAGTTAGCGGCACACCAGAAAATATGCTTATTTGTCTATATGCCTATTTGTGTTCGAGTTATTGCCCACAAAGCCATGAAAACACCTCTTTTGTTATAAAGTCATAAACAAGCCACTCCTTTTTTTTTTTTTTTTACTTTGGGTCATTCCTCCGGCATTTCAAAACAGCACTGAAAAGTGCTCTTCTTTTGCATTGGAAAGCATGCCTGCATTGCAGTCCATTTAGCGTTATCCAGGGAACACCACATGGAGGCGGACTATGTTGTTCCCCTAACATTTGGACAAATGTAATGGTCTCAAAAGTGGGAACCTACAGGCTTTATATTGGGAAGCTAGGGGGAAAATGATGCAAATCAACTAATTCCCAGTGCCATTAGTCAACAACAACGAGCTACTCCTTGCATACATTTTACAGGCAAACCATAAAGCTGGCAAATATGCCCATATATACTAGTTACTTATCAAAAAATATTGCTACAAAAATGCTGGTGATGATTATATTAAATGTACATCAAACACACAAAGAATAAATTTCAGATCTAAGTAAATGGTTTAATTAGTTTGCAACTTTAAAACTAGTTTTAGGTACCTCATCTCACTTAGTCCCATCTGGACCACTACTCGAAGATTTGCTGCTAGTCTTTCCCATGCATTTAAAGCTACGTTGTTTGGCAAAAGGTGAACGTCCTAGGGAGCCAGCAGATCCATCCGAACAGCCACCCATATCCAGAATTGGTTCTGCATAAACAAATATATTATTACAACTAATTTTGGAATGAATGATCAATGTATGGTGCTACTGTATTCAAAACTAGTATCAGCAATTCCCATGATGCATGGAATAGGATTACAGGGAAAAAAATTAAAAGAAGAAAAACTAGAAAAAATAAACACTTAAATGGAAAAGAGTATAAATATAACCTAAAAATACTGCCATTATTTTAATATATTTTAATTATATACTCACTAGTTCCAATTATTACATATTCAACAAAGAACCGAAGCAAAGATATATTTAATGAAACTTACCTTTTTCTGTAGGAGATCCTAAAGTCAGACTTGACATTGAGGAGCTGAGATTCATGTTGCTAGACACACTTAACATGGAGGGACACTGAGCTAATTCCAGTTCCCCTTCCTCAACAGGCAAACAAGTTTCTACCATAGCCTCCAAGCAGTTCACAAACAACTCTGCACTTTCTGCTGTACAGTTACTCTAGAAAAATAAAGCAACTAGTTAATAGATGCAGCAGCGGAAGTGAGGTAATACATGTGATGTGTACAACACAATGGGAGGGGGAGAATATTTTGTGATTAGAAGGAGGGGGTATAACTGCAAACATTCAGAAGTGAGGTAAACTTAGTTACCAATGAGTATTTATGGCTGCATTTATCTAACATTTTGCACAACCTCAAATGTCAGCAGTATGCAAGCATGCAATAGCAGTTTAAAACATATTTAAGGGGGGACTTCCAGAAGTGAGGTAAACTTAGTTACCAATGAGTATTTATGGCTGCATTTATCTAACATTTTGCACAACCTCAAATGTCAGCAGTATGCAAGCATGCAATAGCAGTTAAACCATATTTAAGGGGGGACTTCCAGAAGTGAGGTAAACTTAGTTACCAATGAGTATTTATGGCTGCATTTATCTAACATTTTGCACAAATGTCAGCAGTATGCAAGCATGCAATAGCAGTTAAACCATATTTAAGGGGGACTTCCAGAAGTGAGGTAAACTTAGTTACCAATGAGTATTTATGGCTGCATTTATCTAACATTTTGCACAACCTCAAATGTCAGCAGTATGCAAGCATGCAATAGCAGTTAAACCATATTTAAGGGGGACTTCCAGAAGTGAGGTAAATTTTAGTTACCAATGAGTATTTATGGCTGCATTTATCTAACATTTTGCACAACCTCAAATGTCAGCAGTATGCAAGCATGCAATAGCAGTTAAACCATATTTAAGGGGGACTTCCAGATAGTGAGGTAAACTTAGTTACCAATGAGTATTTATGGCTGCATTTATCTAACATTTTGCACAACCTCAAATGTCAGCAGTATGCAAGCATGCAATAGCAGTTAAAACATATTTAAGGGGGACTTCCAGCCCCAAGTTTATGAAATTGCACACCTGCATGCATGAGTCAAGTTTATGAAATTGCACACCTGCATGCATGAGTAGCTGCGCTTTTCACATTTTGCAAGATATGTGAGAGGACATCAAATCAAATAATGATTGACAGCAAAATAAAGTTCAATGTTTAATTACTTCAGTGTTGATCCTTTAGAGTTATTTTGCCCAGAGAAGGAGGAGAAGGAGAAGCAGCAGCAAAAGAAGAAGAATAAGAATAAGAATAAGAATAAGAATAAGAATAAGAATAAGAATAGAAGAAGAAGAAGAAGAAGAAGAAGAAGAAGAAGAAGAAGAAGAAGAAGAAGAAGAAGAAGAAGAAGAAGAAGAAGAAGAAGAAGAAGAAGAAGAAGAAGAAGAAGAAGAAGGAAGAAGAAGAAGAAGAAGAAGAAGAGAAGAAGAAGAAGAAAAGAAGAAGAAGAAGAAGAAGAAGAAGAAGAAGAAGAAGAAGAAGAAGAAGAAGAAGAAGAAGAAGAAGAAGAAGAAGAAGAAGAAGAAGAAGAAGAAGAAGAAGAAGAAGAAGAAGAGAAGAAGAAGAAGAAGAAGAAGAAGAAGAGAAGAAGAAGAAGAAGAAGAAAGCAATTGCTCACTGCAGCAAACTGGGTACAACAACAGCTCAAGTGACTCAAGTGATGGCAATGACGAGTACCCAGATTTTCAAAGTGTTACATGGCTGTTATAGTGCAGGTACTTTAATTGGCATGCACATTTCCAACCACGTAAATGTTTCAAACTTTATCTCACAAAGAAATATTATTTAGAGTGAACCTGTAAGTGTGTAATACCAAAATTTATATGCACATAGCTTTCAGCACATGAGACTGTTTTTCATACCCAGAACCATAGTTATTCCCCCACTTCACAAATTTGCATATTTCTTTGAGGATCATTTCATCCATTTCACTCATTGTCCAATATAACTTAACTTGGAGAACATTACTTTAGAGAGAGAGAGAGAGAGAGAGAGAGAGAGAGAGAGAGAGAGATGAGAGAGAGAGAGAGAGAGAGAGAGAGAGAGAGAGAGAGAAGAGAGAGAGAGAGGAGAGAGAGAGAGAGAGATGAGAGAGAGAGGAGAGAGGGAGAGAGAGAGAGGAGAGAGAAGGAGAGAGGAGAAGAGGGGGAAGGAGACTGAAAGCAGAAACCACTTTTCTGATTGGCCTGTACAGAAATCCTATGAGACAACATTTTGATAATACATCAGTAATGCACCAACATACTAGCACTTGTAAGTGGGAGAAAACATATACAAGGTTGACTCACTTGCCTAATTTTAGTAACAAATTGGCACTCCACTTTCTGAAATACTTCTTTTTATTCTATACTAGCATTGTTAAATCAGTCTGATCTGCAAGATATACCTAAGTTACAGTTATGTAATAGTTCTTAATAAGTAAATTCAAGAATTGGGTTGTATATGACCATGTATGTATTATATTGTACAAATCAAAGAAGAGAAATAATCAATTCATTCATTTTCAATTACTCATTTTTTTAAACTTGAATTTCTCCTCATTCTGATCCATGTTATACTCCATAATATTTTAGTAGACTTCTAAACTTATTTTAGTTAATGTTTGGAAGAGCAATCCTTTTTAAGGTGACATTTTGTGCTGCTAAAGGACATCATACATTTATAATTTTTTTTTATATATCAGTGTGAAAACATCTCTTATTTATCATTAAATAATTAAATTTGTATCATATAGTTCATTTATTAAAAGCAGCTACTGCTTTGAATTTGGAAAAAGGAGAAGAACACAGACATTACCCCATATAATGCAGTAGCTGTGCATCCATTAAAGCCTATCATTTATGAGCATAATAGACAGATTAATATCATTTTGAATTGCCTGTAATGAAATTTTTATCCAACTTTAAATTACACAAAATCAATAATGTAATGCTGCATTTTATGTAAATTGATTGCAATTAATCAACACAGTTAAAAATCCACAGCATACCCACAACATCATACAATAACCAAGAAACAAAACTTAAATCAGGGAATCCACAATAACCCAGAAATGAGAACTACAATGAAAAACAAATACAGTATTTGCATGTATTATATAATTACTGCAACTATTTACAATTCAATAATAATAATAATAATAATAATAATAATAATAATAATAATAATAATAATAATAATAATAATAATAATAATAATAATAATAATAATGATTTATTCACTTATAGACATGACATACATGTTTCAAGTTTCGTCGAAAAAGTTTACATATTACAATATTTAGCTACATACATCAAGATTTACAAATTTTACAGAGCATATACAGAGATTAATAAATAATGTAACTGTCTTTATGGTAAAAAAAAAAAAAGACAATCTTCGGTTTTCCCTTTCTTTGAGGAGGGTCTCGCGGGTTCTTCCTATCCATTGGTCATAAGGTGAAGATCTCAGTAATATGAAACAGAAGATGTAATAAACTGTATTAGTATTTTCTTATTTGTTATATAATGATTGAACATAAATAATAATAGTAATAATAAGAATAATAATTTATAAATATGTACTTATTTGCTGATTTCAGAAATATATTTTAAAGGTTATACTCACTTGTTGAAATTACTAGACAGATTGACAGTTTGATCTCCCATTTATACCCTCATTGAAATATTTACAAATTACATGTGTCAGGAAAAAAAAAAAAAAAAAAAAAAAAAAAAAAAACCTTTGAAATTACAATTGCAGATATTCATCTATGTCATAAAAGGCCCTCTCAATTAAGTAATTTTTTAAACATTTATTAAACTTGGAACCAGTTGATTGTTTAATTGTGGCAGGCAGCTTATTGTATAAAGTTCTTCCAATTACAAATGGATTTTTATCAAAAAATTTCTTACTCTTTGCTTCCCTATACATATTCTCTTTAGTTCTTGTGTCATATTTATGTATATTGCTATTACTCCTTATATTTGTAGTTCTCCTAACTAGTAAAATAACTCTAAAAATATATAATGCAACCACTGTAAGAATTCTTTCTTTTTAAAAATTTCTCTACATGAATCCCTTGATTTTAATGAACACACAAACCTTACACACCTCTCCTGCAATACCAGTAATCGTTTCAAATTTTCTTTAGACGTTGTACCCCATAATTCAATACCATAATTCAAATGAGGATGAATTATTCCATAATAAATCAATTTTAAATTAGGTTTATCCAAATAGCGTGCCACGTAATTTAATAGATAGATACCCATACTTATTTTATTGCATATATAATTTACATGTTTTGTCCATGATAAGTTTTTGTCAATATTCAATCCTAGAAATAAGTGATCATCTGTTGTGTCTATTTCTTCATTTCCAATTTTAATTTTCATATTGTTGTACATGCAATTACTAATTTTAAAATATATTATGCTTGTCTTGTTTAAATTATTAACTAGGTTGTTATTAGCAAGAAATTTAAGTATTACATCTGTACCTCAGTGTATATTATTAGTTAAGTTGTCTAGATCTTTTCCCCAACAAATTATAGATGCGTCATCATCATATGATACAGTTTTAACATTATTAATCACAGGTAAATTATTAGTGTATAATGTAAATAGTAAAAGGCCCAAGCACAGATCCCTGTGGGACTCCATATATAACAGTTGCTAATGAGGGACTCATATTTTGTTTCTATTTGGTTTAGTTTACATATTATTTCTGTGCTTTGTACCCGGTCTTGTAAGTATGTGTTAATTAATTTACCTGCAGTCGCCCTTATACCATAATGTTCCAATTTTTGTAATAAGACTTGGTGATCAACACTATCAAAGGCCTTTGATAAATCAAGAAAAATCCCCATTACTTGATTGTCATTTTCCATTTTGTTAATTAATTCATCTATAAATTCTACCGCAGCAGTAATTGTAGAATAACCTTTTCGAAAACCATGCTGGGAATTAGATAAATTTTATGTTTGTCCAAAAAACTTAAATCCTCTTTAAAATAACTTTTTCCAGTAGTTTAGCAAAAGTAGATGTTAAAGTAATTTGTCTATAATTACTCACATTAGTAACATCACCCCTTTTGTGTAATGGTTTAACAACCCCCTTTTTTAAACAGTTCGAAAAATTCCTTCCCCTATAGAGGCATTAATTAGATGTACTAGGATGTTAACTAATTCTTCCTTGCATTGTTTCAGGATTTTTGATGAAACTTCATCCCACCCGCTCGAGTTTTTAGATTTTAATTGAGTAATAATTTTGATTAATTCTGTCTCAGTAACAGGATTTAGGAACACCTGTGCTACCAATATGCTTTATTCCCTCATTCCTATCCATTTTAACTGCTTTATTTCCCTTAGGCACTGCTACATTTATAAAGTATTCGTTAAATATATTACCAATGCTTACTGGATTATCAACCCTTTTGTTCTGACGATTAATTACAATGTTCTCTGATATTTTACAGTTTTTCTTACTAGCATTTACTAAATCCCATAAAGACTTACTTGTATTTTTTGCAGTAGCTACCTTATATTTAATATTTTCTGACCTTAACTTTTGAGAGCAGCTTCATACTCTTTTTTGTAATGTTGATATCTATCATAATACAATCTATTACCATACTGCTTATAAAATATATACATGTCCTTCATTGATTCCCTAATCTTAATTATACTGGGGAGAAGGATTAATATATTACTTTCTTTTTTGCGTTTATTTATAACCCGTTTTGGACACGAAGTATCAAAGTGTTTATTAAATATGAGGTAAAACTTATCCCATTTTTCATTAACACAGTCAGTATCATGTACTTCATCCCATGATTCATGTTTTTTAGCAACTTTTTGAACACATTTATATTATATGAATTGGTTTTCCTTGTTGTTGATTTTAAAATATTATCACTTCTAACAATAATTTTTTGAATTTTCATTATCTGTGCCTTATGATCAGAAATAAAGCTGTCAAATACTTCTACTTTTATTCTTTTACTATCTATATTTGTGGCAATTTGATCTATAGCGGTAGCTGTTGCCAAAGTAACCCTAGTCAGTATTTTAATATGCATTTTAATATTAAACATATTTAATAACTCTGAAAGTTTTGTATACACATTATTTCCATTGATAGAGTTTATATTTATATCACCTATTATTACAATTTTGTTACTATATACTGAGTATTTTGTCAATGTTACTATATACTGAGTATTTTGTCAACACTGTTTCTAATCCTTTGAAAAAATTTGAAATTTCACCACTTGGCGATCTGTATACTCCAAAAAGTAATATGTTACCCTCTTCAGTATTAATTTTAACCCCAGTAATTTCAAAATCCTTTTCTATGCAATATTTATGTAAGTTGTATATTTGCACAATTTCGTTGTAGTTTTCATGAGCATATATTGCAACACCCCCACCTTTAAATTTACTTCTACTGAAACTATTTTGTAAAAGAAAATTGTCTAATTTATAATGCTCAATTTGGTTTTCCTTTAGTCCATGTTCTGTAATAACTACAAATATAGGGCCTACTTGATTTATAAGTATATTAAATTGCTCAATTTTGTTTGCTAAATGCTGCACATTTTGATGCAGCACGCTTAAGTAACTGTTTTCATTATTTTGTGTTACAGATACCATATAATTTTTGTCTGAATCTTTTACTTTATAATCCCCCACCTTAAAATCTTTTAAACAATCAGCCTGGCTCCTTTCATGCAAAGCTAATTCTAACTGATGAGTTTTATTTCTTAAACAACTAGCACTGATACAAGGGGCCTTAAAAGCATCGACCATGTTTTTACCATTGAAATCATTTACTTTAGGAGGAAGATTGTCTATAAAAAATCAATACTTAGCTTTTGTGGTGGTCTTCTGTCCCTTTTTGATGCACGCAGCTCTTCTCTAGTTGTCATCACTGCTGTTACACACTCATGCACATCCTCTCTCTTGTGGAGTTGGACATCCTCCTGCTGGGCTTCGTCGGCTGCTCTGGTTGGTTCCCTCGATTCTTCCTCCTTCCACGACAGGATAATGTTTGACTGCTTATACTTGGGCCTTCTAATTTCTTCTGCAATTTTCTCAGCCACCTTGATTTTACCCCTACTGTTCAGATGAAGGCCATGCTTAGTAAAGCAGTCTCTCTCTGGATTCACATCTATCACTGTTGCCCTGGGAGATAACTTTATAATTTTCTTAAGTTTCCTATTAAATACTTTAACTTCCTCATTCACACACGAAGAATTCATCAGATCATGTCTGTGTAGTGTATTGATTACAACAACATTTGTTTGTTGGCCATGTTGTTTGATGAAATGTGCTAAGTTGGTAACGGCATCACTTGTTTTATTTTCACTTATGTCATTTGTCCCTGACCAGACTACAATGGTGTCCCTCAATGTGAGAGATTTAGCTTCTTGTTTTGCCGTATCAAGCACGTGCTCGGTACATGCATTAGGTTTCACAAATCCAGAAACAAAATATGCGTCTTTGTCTAGTACTGACCTTAAACTTACTGCACAGTCTCTAGCATGGCTATCACCTATTATCACAATTTTCTTGTTATTACTTTCTTTTCTTAGTTTCTGGCAATTTTTCCGTGTTAATGATCGTTTTTGTTGATTATTGCCGGTTTCTGTATCTTCCCGATTTTGTAGGTTACGTAACACGGCAAAACGATTTATTACTGTTGGTATAGGTCCAAAACTGTTCTCACTATTATTCCCTTTTCCAGAAACATTTCCACGATATCCATTTACCACTCTTATCCATTCACCACCATTTTCAATTACTTTATTTCTTCCTTCTTTTGCAGACAAATCGCGAAATTGCGGCCTATGCAGTTCAGCACTTCTAGCAGCAGCAGCAGCATGGCGACCCTTTTCATTTTCATTTCTTCCCCTTAGATTTTCACGTAGAACTGAGATTTCTTTCTTTAGATCAGCTATTACTCTGTTTGCATTTTGAAGATCCTTATTCAGAAGGTTAATAATCAAACACTGAGATGCAATCGTGTTTTCAGCATCGGATACCGCCGGTCCATAACTTCTACTGTCTCTTCTGGTTTTCTCCTTATCTTCATTTCTAGCAACAGAAACAACTTTATACTGCACTGCATTTACATTTTCACTTTCAAAATCAGATTTTCTATCGTCACAACAAGGCAAAACTTCTTCACGAACTACACCTGCTGTAATCTGCGATGCCATCTTCAGAATTCAGGTACAGGAGTCTTGGAAAGTTTCAACTCTGCTGTTCACACACAGCATATTTTGTTCCTATTGTATTTATTGCACTCCCTATAGAAGCTGTTTTAGGACTTACCACAACCATTAAAATTCTCTCTAACACAATTAGCGTGACTAGTATTGGATGTGCTGTTCCTCCTTCATTCTTTAGGAATCATAAATACTAATATAATCACTTTTAAAAAATGTTTACTGTATACTGATATGCTAAGGCTTTCATGGTCAGCATTACTAACTCCATTATTCATTCCTTCTGGGCTTGTAGGACAGAAAGAATGCATAAATGAGTTAACTGTATACTGAATTACAGAGGATAGAATATCATTTATAAATAAATTATCTCAGTAAACATTATTGATATGCTTGAAACAATGTATGCATTATTATTTCTGTTCCCAGTTTATTGTGAATCAAGGCCCTTAAATGCTCAAGACTTTTGCTTTCTGTTCTCCTAGTTCCTATTTCTGTTTTTTTGAATACCAATATATATATATATATATATATATATATATATATATATATATATATATATATAATAGAATAGAAAGGAATTTTTACTGTCACATAACGTTTACATTGTGAGCATAAGCTGGTAAACTGGTGATTTGCCAAGTTATATATAAAACAAGAATTAAAATAAAAGAGAAAACTAATTCTAATGTATAGATAGAATACAAGGTATTATTTATGAAATATAAATTGTCAATTTCAAGTAATGCGAGATTTAATGGTACTTACAATACTGTGTCATCCATGAATTCTTTTACGCTTTTATTACACAACTTTGAAGTTGTGAGACAACTTCTTTGAATCTTTGAGACAATTTATTATTTATTTTTATACCCATATAATAGGGAGTTATTTCTTAAAGTGTTACCTATGCATAAGGTATTTTATGCTGGACTCTTTTTGAGTGCTGTAATGATGACGGTTTTGTTTTTGCATAAATTTGTCATAATTTTTATATATTTAGGTGAGTAACTCTAAAATATATACTGAAGGCACTGTCAAAATTTTAAATTTTTTAAGTAATGGTTTGCATGAATATTTAAAGCTAGTATGTAACATTATGCATATTATCTTTTTTTTTAATTTTAAATAATTTTAACATCCGATGCATTTCCCCACAATATTATTCCATAGGCCAAGATCAAATGAAAATAGCTATAATATACAACTTTTTTTGTTTGTTTCTATATTCATTATATATGTCAGACATAACTTATTATAGCAGGCCAAATTCAATTTCTTGGTCATATGTTCAATATGTATATTCCATTTCAAATATTCATCTATGTACATTCCTAATATTTTACTATAATCTTGTGTTATACTATTGTATGAGTTATCTTGTTTCAAATTAGCATTAGCAGAAGTTTTAAGCTGTACAATACTAGTTTTTGTTTTATTTAAGTTCAAGTTAACAGTGAACCATTTATCTACGTTATTTAATGTGTTATTTATATCAGTTTGCAAACTATGATGACTTGTATATGAATCTGGCAGCAGAAAAGGATCTGCAACACAATATAAATATCAGTATTTTATGTAACTGATCATCACCTCTTCACCCTATATTATTTTTCCTGATATGCTTTTTAACATTTCTTACAAAATATAGCTGTATGTTTCTATTTTATTTAAATGCTGACCAATAATTTAAGAGATTCTGTAATATTACATTTACCCCCTCTACATTAAAAATACTGAGTAATAAATGCACACTAAAAGTGAATGACCATTATGAAAAAGCTTCTCTTTCCTTTTCATTTTATTTTAGCATTATTCAGAAATATCAAAAAACATGTCAACATGAAGTTTAATTAATTTTACTCACCTTTGTAAATGGTCCAGCAAATCTCCACAGTCCTCCAAAGCCACAACTCTGCAAATAATGCAACTGTTGCTGACTAGTGTCCTCACTGGCAATCATGTTTTGTATGATGCTTTGGACTGCACACAGGGATTACATGGTCATGATACGTTTGAAGAACACTTGTGATCTTTGCATCAAGAGACTGTGTCTGTTCAAAGGAAAATGTTCAATTAGAAACAATGAAAATAACAATTGAAAATGATGACAATAACATGGGATTTGTTATATACATCATGGCAACTTAAATTACATGTTACAACTTCTATGATTCATCAAGCTCCCAAAGTTCCTTGTTGACTGCATGGACAGTCTTGCTACTTGTTCTTTTTTGAATCCAATTGGCTTTGATCTCAGTTCTAAAGTGACGAGGCAATTACCTGGGATATGCTTGTTCACAAAAATATAATTTTAACCTAATTTCACATATTGATGATTCATCATAAATTAATGTTATTCATTGGCTTGCTGTTTCTTGTTGGTAGAGCAGTATCAAATTCAGGACTGTAGGACTGAAGCTATATGGCAGTAACAATCACTGGATACATGGATAAAAGCAACAATAATACATTTTTTGTGTATCCCTAACTATAATTTAATTACATTTACTATATTCAGATAAAATGAACTAATAATATTACTACTAAACAACCCCCCCCCCCCATAGACATACTGCCTGCCTCTGTAGCATAGGCGGTAGTGCGTCTGTCTCATGCTCAAGAGTTTCTTAGTTTGAATCTCGGTCAAGGTGAGTTATCTAAATAAGGTTATTCCCTTATATTGAAAGATGAATACCCATAACTCTAAGCTCCATGGACCCTGGGCTCATTTGAGCATCACTTCAGCCTTCAGTCATCATTCAATATGACAATGTTGGAGGGCGTTAAATACACAAACGCACACACAATGGCTTAACAACACATGGAAACACCCTGATAAGGTTAGTCATTCCCGCTTTTCAACACATATATCTTGTTCATTACATAACTGCACTACTGCTGCCAGTTGAATGTACTGTAGCCACATAAGTATAGGTTTCACAAAGCATCCAGTACACAGACATTTTTGGAACTGGTAATTTTAAATAAAGAACTGGAAATTTTAATATTTGTTTTGAATATAAGATACACTTGAATTTTAGAGTATGTCTCATAATCTGTAATATAACATATATACATATAATCTATTAAATTTAAAGAGAGTCGATTAATTACACTAAACAACACTTAAAATTTAATTTATTATAACAACACTATTTTCAACAGTTTCAAGAAAGGAAATATAATCTATTGTAACAGTTCCAATTTAATTTACTCCATTTAAATTAATTTTCTAGCCAGAATAATTAACTTGAGACAGATAAAGAGCTCTCATTACTCTACCAACTGATAGAAGACATACTTAATTTAATTCAAACTGGTGCTCATTAATGTGAGGCAACACAAATTAGAGCTTATTATTATTACTATCTAAAACAAAATGTAAAATGAAACCATTTCTACAAATGCTTACCTTGATTAATGTAAAATAAGGTATATAATAATAAGGTATTATAAAAATTTGAAGAAATATAAAAATAAATTTAAGGGTAGAAAAATGTGATGCAGATGTTAAAACTTCCATATATTAAACTTTTAATAGGATGTATACTCTCCATGCTTTCCATGAGAAGGAAAGAAAATACTTACATGACTGGAAACACCTTGGGAAAGACCACAGAAGCCTCTGCGAGGTACTGATATAGAATGCGAGTCTCTCCTTCATCTAATGTGTATTTTACAAGTGTTGCAAGAACAGTAAGCACCAAAGCTTGGGTTGAGAAATCTGTCAGTACTTCCGGATCTAATAAGATGTTGTTTTCATTGGAGACAGAAATTCTGGCACTACGATCCTGTATCAAACAAATAACATTCAATTTTACTAACTAGATTAATTATAAACCTGAAAACCATGGTCTTCACTTATTTGTAGCTGTTGGTTATTTTAACACATTTACAGGCAACTACTTTTTAGCTGGTGAAATATATCACTGTTCTAGTTTTCATGCTGTGAAAGAAATGTCATAATATTCATATCATTATTTGACAATATAACTTATCATTAGGCAAGTAGATGTATGCTTTTGCTAATGTAATACTAAAAATCACATTAATTACTGTTGTTTCCAAAATGAAAATGTACTTAACACATTAAAATAATACTAGGTAACTAAGTGACGTAGTGTGACAAACTGACTACAAGTACTGTATTTTTCGGACTATAAGACACTCTGGACCATAAGACGCAGTCATGATTTTGTTATGAAAAATTTGAAATAAAAATATTAAAGTTTTTATTCCCTATCACATGCACTTTGCTGTCTACCATTATATTTTATGGAAAGTCAAAAGTTAGGAGAACTGTCCAGGTTTCCAATTTGACCGAGTTCACATTGAAATTTCTCTTCTTTAATTAACAGATTTATGAAATACTAGAATTTTAAATTCGTATATGGCTGACATCTTTTGTGATACCTGTAAAAGAGCGCATGGAAAGTTTTCTCTTCATAAATCGGCAGCACCAAGACGGAGATCCTGCAAAATCTGTAATGTTGTTTGCAATGTCGTGTCTTCTTGCTTCATAGTCTATCATTTTTGTAGACACTGTGATGCCATCATTCCTAAGGTCCGTCACTCAATTCTTTAATTCTATTTCTAACTGCGGCCACTTCGCTGCATGCATACAAAAACAATTTTTGTCTTTTCCCAGTGTTGTCAATTAATCCTCCTGTTTCCGCTACTCGCAGTTCATCTTCTCAGTTGGTGGGGGCCCAAAATGCCTTTTGCTGTCCTATTACCTGCTCTTTTGCATATTGCATAACTTCTAATTTGAATGCAACACTGTATGAGAATCTCTTCTGTTTAGGCAGCATCATATGCAGACAAGAGAGCTTGGAAAAATTCACTAATGGAAGTCGCTTTCACAATGGAGCACTTCTACTGGCAACTGATCATAAAGAAACAGACTTGAGACAAATTTTTTCTTGCATTTCATTATTTAACCCTTTATAGGGCAAAACATTTATTATTATGTCTGTCATTAAGGCTCATATTCTTCTAATGGTGTTTTATGCTATGTTAAACCTTGAACCTCAGTTAGGTAGCAAGTATACAGTCCACAAGGCTCACATTTCCTTGCCAATGAACTGTGTTATGTTGAAACTACCGATAAATTTAGCTGGTTTTCACATGTAAGCCTTGTACCATAAGACACAGTTAAATTTTAGGCAGTATTTTTACAATGAAAAAAGTGCATCTTATGGTCCGAAAAATATGGTAGTTTTATCAAGTACTAGGAACTCTAAAGCAAAATCCTTTTAAATGTATCATTGCTCTAATTTCTGGTTAAAAAGTTCAAAGGTCACATCTAGAGAAGCGCTCTCTCTCTTGTCAATTTTGATTTTTATCTCGGAGAGAGATTCTTGCTCACAAAAGGGCTTCTTTTTATGAGGTTTGCAGAGTGGAAAATTGACTACAAATAGTGTTATGAACATATATTAAGTTGGTAAAATAATAAACATTGGAAAATGGTGCTAAAGGAGTATTTAAATTTTTAACCTAAGTGTCACATAATTTGACTGCAAATGAACATTTCTCTTTCATCTTTAATAGATAATGTTTTAATCAATTCAAGAACTAGAACGTATATGCAGATTTAAAAGAATCTGTGGATCAGAAATTCCAATATCTTAATTTATAACACAGGTACTGATATAAGGTGAAGGATAGCATTTTCATAACGAAACAGCTATTCAGTGGCAACAAAAAACTTTTTTAATATGTTTGTTAGTAACAATTTAGGACTTCTTTTATGTGAACATTACTGAAATACCACTGCAATTTTAAGTAGGATTTATTCATATTAAGAGAGTTTTACATTTAGATTTTGTGCATAAAGAAATCATGTTACATAAAATTAAATAGCATTAAGTGCAACATTTCAAATTGATATTTTATTAAAATCACTTACATATAGTGTGCTGAAAAGTGAGATTATAAACATATCTATTTTTATATCTAAGTAATTCTATAAATTATTCACTAGGCAACTTCATGCACTCTAAGCCTTTCAGCTGCTAGCACAGAAGCACAGTCCATCACAATACATGTTTGTTAAGCTATGGATGTACAGTACAGTGTTTAAAATTTTTAAGAGTAATATTGGAAAATCATTATCAATAATCAAGAAATATATAGCAAAGCATGGCCAACAGAAATTTTAAATTGAATGTGATTATTTAATTTTTGTATCATATTCAGTTTTTAAAGTCTGCTTCTGTTCTTACATTGCTAATCAGCTTAACACATTTTATACAAGTTTGTACCTGCTAATACCTTTCATGAAGTTGTATTTCCACAGAGTAAGAAGAGGAAAAAGGAAAGAATGAAAGATGAAGAATGCTAATGAGGAAGTGCACAGGAGGAGTAGCAGAGTTGAATAAGAAAAGAATAGGAAGAAGAAGAAGAAGAAGAAGAAGAAGAAGAAGAAGAAGAAGAAGAAGAAGAAGAAGAAGAAGAAGAAGAAGAAGAAGAAGAAGAAAAGAAGAAGAAGAAGAAGAAGAAGAAGAAGAAGAAGAAGAAGAAGAAGAAGAAGAAGAAGAAGAAGAAGAAGAAGAAGAAGAAGAAGAAGAAGAAGAAGAAGAAGAAGAAGAAGAAGAAGAAGAAGAAGAAGAAGAAGAAGAAGAAGAAGAAGAAGAAGAAGAAGAAGAAGAAGAAGAAGAAGAAGAAGAAGAAGAAGAAGAAGAAGAAGAGAAGAAGAAGAAGAAGAAGAAGAAGAAGAAGAAGAAGAAGAAGAAGAAGAAGAAGAAGAAGAAGAAGAAGAAGAAGAAGAAGAAGAAGAAGAAGAAGAAGAAGAAGAGAAGAAGAAGAAGAAGAAGAAGAAGAAGAAGAAGAAGAAGAAGAAGGATGTTACTAATAGTGAGTTGGTGGTGATTAAAACAGCAAAGTAGGTACGAAAGATCAGAAAGAACAGACAATGTAAGAGTACTTAGATAAAATATGTACAAAATGCCTTTTAAAACTCAACTTTTTACAAATTGTTAGTGTGATGAAATACTTTCTCAAATACTAATAAAAAAAAAACAAATTATGATAATATTAAAATGTATGTTGATATATTTACATAACTACAAAAACATATGATAGTCTACTAACATTAAAGTATATATATATATATATATATGTTTTGTAGTTGGCTCTCTATATTTAAGCTCTTGTGATATATTTTGAGATTATTTAAAGCAAACAGATATTTTTAAAGCCAAGTGTCAAAGTGCCAAGAATTTTGTGACATTTTGCTAAAATCAAAACTTCAGAAAACAGGATGCTGTATGATTACCATTTTATGTTGTGCGACACAAAGAAAATATGGTGATAGATACAAAAAATAAATAAAATAAGATACTATTTTGTTATCATCAAAAGAGATGCAAACTGACAATATTTTAAGTGGAAATATACTGATAATAATCATTATACATACATTTGCATTTTCTTTCCATAGGCCTTGACTTGGCATTAAATATTTTATCTATTGTGGTCCTTCTGTAACTCATAACTGAAATATGAGTTATCTGTCAACTACTACAGGTATGCTTACATGCAAACTAAAATGTGAACCTTACAAAGGTTAAGGAGAAATATTCTGCTTTGTGTATACATTCTAAAGTATCAGGAGCCGTTCAATACCCATGTAGCTTGTGCACAGACAGGTTATAAAATGGATACCTTCCTTCAAATGACAGCTAAGAAAGAACATAACTGGATTTTGTAAAGCAGAATTGCACCAAAACAGCAAAAAGTAACATGTGGCACACTTAAAAAGAGCTCTTAGCTGCCAACTAGCTACAAAAGCCTAATGTCATGAGCTGCTTATCTCTAGGAGGATGTGGCAAAATTAAACTTTAACTGAGTTTGCAAATGGCTGTTGCTGTAATATTTCAGATTGGCAATGTACAGTCCAAAACATGAAGTGATGCTGTTATAATGGGTAGCAGTGAGATGTGTATTAAGGGCACTCAACTACAAGGTCATCAGCACCCTTAAACAGTCATGGCAAAGGCCAGATATAAACATTACCACAAAATATTAAAATGCTATTAAAAATGTCACAAATAAAGGAAATATATACCAGTAATCACAGCAAAAGCCAGAAACAAACTCAAAATAACAGATCAAACAGATCATTTCCTCCCGACGAAATGAATGACAGGAGGTTACACAGTTAATTGGAAGTCCCTTCACTTTTCAAAGCCTATTTCCATGGAGATAGACCACTCCGCACAGCAGCATCACTCTCCGCACAATAAGCCTAAAGTCTTTCAAGGTGACAAATGGTACGTTAACACTGGGCTCTGTGGCTTCCACCTTAGTTGTCAAATCCAGCATTTCATTGCCAAGCCAACATGACCAGGAAATTCATGCACATACCACACTAGTTGCAGAGGCATGTAAGTCATGGACGGCAACTTGGATGGTAGTTGTACAACTCATGAAGTCTCTGAAGTGAACTAAGGGAATCACTTAAAATTAGATAATCACCAACTTTCTTTAGCACACATATAAAATGGCTTGGTATACTGCATGGAACTCTGCACTATAAATGGAAGTGCTACTATGAAATGAATGTATGTGGTTTGATTTCATAATATATCCAACACCTTTGTAGCTTTTAGATTCATAAGTACAAATTAAAACACGTCTTTTTAACCTGATAATTCCAAAAAATAACTGCATATCTAGACATGGGCATCATAGATTTCCAGTGTATCATTATCCCAAAATCTATGTTGGATAATGCAAGTAACATGGCTAGTTGGAAAAGCTCCAACAGCCATACGGATGCCACAATTATGGACTGTATCCAATTTGGATTGGATCAGTGCGCGAGAAATTTGCAGCAACACTGTCCATCTACTCCACACAATTTGCCACTTAGTACACACAAGATATTTAGACAATGTTCACATTGTGCATTCAGATGTGCTATATGAGATGACCAGCTAAGCTTTCTATCAAATATCAATCCCAGGAACGTAGTCTCATCTGCGTAAGTAATAAATCTGGACTCAATCAGAGTGAAGGTGGTAATTGATTACGGTGGTGCAAGAACTCAACAGATAATTTTCTTGGCTGAGAAGCGAAACCTAGTTTTAAAACTCCTATCTTAAAGGTGTTCTAAAAATGGTATATGCTGAGAAGTACAATTAGTGGTTTATGTTGGTAAGGAAATACTAAACAACCTCTGCCAAGCTCAGTTCTCTCCCCTTATTTAGTTCTAGCACTCCAATTAATGTTTGTCTTACTCCCCACCACTTTTTCTTTCACTTCTAAGCTTGAAAGTGACTTATCATTCATAGATTCCAGTTTGAGTGCTAGACTTCTAACATTAAACCAATATGAGACACATTTATCCAGGGGTAGGATGGACTACTGTTACAAAGTATGCTTTCTAGCTCTTCCGTGACATTTTCCCATATCCATCTCCTTTTGCTGTTCATGTAGTCCTGACCTTTGTTCATAGCTAATGTGTTATGAAAAACTTGAATTTAAATAACAGATTGGTTCACCCAAGGCTGGTGTAGAACACACATAATAACGGCTTTCTGTCAACATTAAATAAAGAAAAACACTATAGAAAACCACAGCATCAGCTTGTTTCCATGCATTCAACTTTACAGGAAACAACAACAAAATTGATGCCTGCAGTTCATGAAAAGACAAATACTTCATTTTTGAGAGAGAACGGCCATTTTTCTATGAACTAGCTGTCATGAAATGGGGCAATTTCATAGTTGATCAGTAATTAGAAACTTTCTAAGTTCAAAAGCTGTCACCTCAAGGATGGTACTTAGTTTGATACTATTTCTATTCCCAAACTTCTAGTTAGAAGCAATAACAACAGCAAGAGCCATGCATATAATTAAGTTCATTTTAGTCAGCAGAGTGTGATACCAATAGTAAAGAAATGGTGTGAGCCACCTTCCCTCTGCTTTAATGGAAAACTCCTCATAAAGGTATGATTTTTCTGATCAAAACCTTTCTTTGTCAGTTCTCTTCTGTTGTAACACCTCTCATTCGGATATGCTAGTTATCAGTGGCAGCATGTTCATGGTGGGATATAGTGTTTCATGCAAACACACAGATAATTAATCTAAACCTCACTGTTGCTCTATCTTTCAAATAATTAGATTAAGATATAATGAAAAAACATATTTTTAAAATGATGAGAAATTCTTTTATTTTCACAGTATCTGTATTTTTGCTGGTGTCTGTAATGTTAGCTGATCCTGATAAGCGAGACAGATACAAGGGAAATTGTATACAATGTACATACCTTTTGTAGAAGAATTTGAAGCTTTAAAAACTGGTTTATCTACTTATATAATTCATAGAATCATAAACAAGAAGTATGAAGCCACTGGAACACTGTGAACTTTGCTAACAAGCAACTTGTTAGAAGCCCCAGAAAATGGAAAATGTTCTTAAAAATCTGCAGCCATAAGTAAATGTGTTCTTTATATAAGATGTATTTTATATACAGTTTAAATGATATAAGGGATTCTTTAATGAAAGGAGATATTTTTTGCAGAAGCAGGTTTTGCATCAAATACTGAAGACTATCTGATCAATAATAAAAGGCACAAACATCAATAAAAACTTCTAATGTGTCCAAAAGAATTATCTTTTTTACAAAAGTACAGAATCTTCCATGGTTATTGTATAATTTATTTAGATGAAACATATCTTAACATAATCACACCAAATGTAAGATGTGGATGGATATCCTCCTCAGAATTCCCATACGTAAAGAACAGTGATTCATCATTGTTTATGATGGATTTTCAGATGAATTTATTCCTATGGCTTTTAATTTTCCAAGTCAAAATCCATGCAAAGTTTATAAAAGAAATGGCTGTTCATGTTTTTAAAGAGGGTTTATGAATCAACTTCTGATGTTTCAAACAACTGCTTTACCAACTAAGCCCTTTCCATCTTGATCCTGAGAAATACATCACAACACTGTGTGCGAGCAGTTCACGTAAGTTGCATACTATTTTTTTTTTTTTTTTTTTTTTTTTGCAAAAATTCAAATATCTATTAAAACAGTGTGGTTCAAAGTCATCAGAGAATATTAGAAACATACGTTGGCATACTAAAAGACTTATTGAGCCATACTTTATTAAAACATTAAACTTCACTCATGTCAACTATTAAAAACAGGACATTTTTGGGACTGTTGCAGTCCATCCTCAGCAGACTAGTGATTGACCACCATATTTACAGTCAGCTGTTGTGTGGACCTCTTGTATTTGGCTCCCTCTCTTAGAATATTTCATACATAAGTGCATTAGTCCTCTCACTGATGGCACAATCAAAATTTAAAGGCGCAAAGTGTTTTTTATAATAAACATTTTCTCCCATGTTGACTAGGACAGTCCTGAAAACATTCCTGTTTTTAATAGTTGACATGAGTGAAGTTTTAGTTTTAATAAAATATGAGTAAGTTTTTTAGTATGAAATTAGCTTCACTTTTAACAATGCTTTTAATCATAACCCTTTCAGTACCATGGCATACCCCAGAGTACAAATATATCTAGAAATAGATGCAAGAGGCCCAGTTATGTTATCACATGACAGCTTTTACTGCAGCACGTTTGTAGAAGTGGATTTGTAAGACACTTCCAAAATGTTACATTTCTTTTCTGGCATGCTTCACAAGATGTCAGCCCTTGTTTTGTGAAATTCTCAACAAGATAGGACATAATAGCAGAATAATGAGTTCACTAAACACTATCCAGGAAAACATTGCTAATGATGTTCAGTACCTTCCAGAATCATGGGAAGAAGATATGACAGATAGGTAGAAGAAGAAGCCTATAAGAAGTTGAAATCTAAGATCAAAAATTGTTTTCAACATTAATGATTGATTAAATTCAAGATGAGCGATACACTCAGGAAAGCAGAAGGAGCTATGAAAAAGGATGTGATGGATTGAAATACCCAAGAAGCAAGGAAAAAAACATAGACCCAGAATAACATGAAGAAGAATCAAAGGAGGAGATCAAGGAGAGCAGTAAGAGCGAAAGAGAGGTGAAGTGGCTAGCTAGTCACAGAGGAAGATGGAAGACCTTTATTGATGCCTACGTTCCACAAAGGAATAACAAGAACTAAGTAAAACTTATTAAAATCATGACAGACTAAAATGAACTCTGAAGTATTTTTATTCAGCTTTATTTGCAAATAATTACTTATATTTATATTACTCACTTAAAATATATCATTCAGGCCCGTTTTTTTTTTAAATTCCAGAGCATTTTACTGATTTTATTACTTCATTCCACAGTATGATTGTTTGCACACAAAATAATGTAATTGTACATTTGTCTCAAGAATTGAAATTAACATTTACTGACCTTATTAAGCAATGCAGCAATGTTTGCTTCCTAAATGTGTTGAGAAGTCAAACAACAGATTATGAGAGTCAAATTCTGGCCACATTCTTATATTGTGCATGGTGCTGCTTTGGTGTAATCCTGCCTCAAGCAAGTTTAGAAGATTGGCCATATTAAAGAGATGCAGGTGAAAATAAATTTGGAAACATGATGGACATTTCTAAACCTACGGGAACCTTTGGCCACCACAGGATTCACCCTACTCTGGAATAAATCTCCATGGTTCAGGGACTGAACCCAGAACCCATAAAATGTCAATCACAAATAATGACTACAATGATGGGATTGGTCAACATTTACAGAGATATAATTACTCAAAAATTTCAATAATCTCTCTGCAACTATGCATTAAATGATAAAAAGGCTTGTTACATGTAAGTGATCTACATTAAGCCATTGGTCATGTAACATATTTAAGTTATATATATTTCCTCTCACAATCTGCATGGCTATTGCTTGTACCACAACTTTGATAGAATGATGTAGGTTATTGGTCATAGGAATAGCATAAAACAATTTCTCACATAAAACCACAGGACAAAAGTGTAGGAATTATAAGCTATAAACTCATAAGTTTAGGAGGAAATGGAATACCTGTATTATGTACTGTGTGATAAGCGTTATAATACATCAACAGTTGGAGACAATATTTACCCAATTTGAATCAGCTGATTTCCTTGCCAAAAAAGGTGAAAATTTAATTCAGAACAAAAGTAAAAACTTACATCCATAAAAAGATTAATCAAAAGCAAATATAAAAACAAACAAAACCAATCAATATCTAACAAAGCCAAAGATAAAAAATGGAACATTTTAATTACACATCCACAAAATTATTTCAGAAATCCCACGTAAAGCTGCAGTAGCAAATTTTAGATTACTTACGGAACATGATTATTTGGCCAAACACTTACACAGAATTTATACAAGTCCAAATTGTCCTCTGTGCAACAAAGAAGAGGAAATGACTGAAGAACATCTTTTAACCCGTGAAGTCCTACCTGCCGGATCCACTACACAGAAATATTGGAGAGCAAGAGAGCTAATGGCTTCATTGCCAAAGCCTAGCATTTGAAAACAACAACATATTTACCCAATTTCATTTACTGTATTGCTCTAGCATTAAGAGTTGTGAAATCAAAGCACTCAATCTGGAATATCCTGTTACGTTTTATTTAAAGTATTCTACCCTATTTTGTTATTAACCACATCATCCTTCAGCTTCTAAAGGCTTTTTGCTGCCTCAATTTTAAAATACATTTTCTAGAAATTTTTTAATTCTATTGATCATTCTTTCCATGCTGCAATTACTGGCTTCTAAACCTAAGACAGCACTTAGGTTCAGTTCTTGGCTAAAGAATAGAGTATTTTTTTTTAGCATTTTTCTAGAATATGGAAGGTACGATTGCATTTCAATGTTCAAAAATAAAATTATTCATAATGTTTTCTCTTCCAAGAGCTAAATGAACTGAATGGGCATTAGGATCAAGTTTCTCATCTGTAATTGATTGATATCATTTAAGAATTTTTTAACTGTCAACAAATGATGTTTATCTCTAAGTGAACTGTAATAAAAATCATCTTATTCCACACTGCTCCTTACCATAGAGAGTTACAATATATGAATTCTTGACAAAATAATAATTATTCTTTATGTAGCAGAGTTTATGGAGTGTTCAAGTCCTTAACCATTTCAGTAAATACCATTGATAGATTCATCTCCGAGATGTCCTTCACACTTCGTCATAAACATGAAATTATGAACACAAGAGTATTCATTTGTGCTATATTTATACTAATATTTCATAATACTGCAGCAAATATTTTCTATTTCTTCATAGATTAATATTTTTGGCTCTAAATGAATGATAATTGCTGCATAATAAATGTGCTACAGGTGCAAACTTTTATCTTACACTTTTTCTTATCTAATTCTTAATAACAAAGCATGTGACTGGGGTGCTAAACATTAATTTTAACTGCAATTGCTAACATCACAGTTCAGAAGCAAAGCTACATAACATTTGCAATGTACATTCAAAGAACATGCACCCTGTGGCATGCTCTTTCATTGGCTACTGCAATGCTGAAGCATGGGATTGATATCTATTCAAGTATACAAGCTATTATGTCAAGGGTATTACCATTAACTAACATTTAACAGATTATAAAACATCTGTCTTATTACATAACCTTTAACTGTTATCATACAAATGAACTTGTGCAAATTGAAACTGTAATTTCCATAGAGTTCTAGTTCTTGTAAATGAGTTTGATATGTAGATTACAAACATGCAGTACTTAAGTATCACTATAATTTACAGTGCATTTCATAATTATCTACTTGAATATTTACATATAGCCTTAAGGTAGATTTATTTCTGTTGGTAAATAGTTTACCATGATAAAGAAGCTTACAGTAAAAAACACTGGCTAATTATGGCAGAAATGCTTAGTGAATGTATTTTTCTCTAAAGTCATACTTTGGCACACTTCATCTATTCTTTTTGTTGTTGTTGTAATTTTACGTCCTCCAACGTTAAGTCATATCAGACGAATGGGATGGGTGAAATGATGCTCAAATGATCCCAGTGTCCATAGAGCTTAGAGTTACCCGACATTCATTTTTCAGGATAAGGGAAAACCCCGGAAAAAACATTATCCAGGTAACTCACCCTGACCGAGATTCGAACTCTGGACCTCTTGAACGTGAGGCAGACACTATCACCACGCTACCGAGGCGGGCGCACTCACACTTCATCTATGATTTACCTTTTCTATATTGCTTACCTAATACAGAGAAAGCATTCCACAAGAAGTAAAACATCAACATGGTATCTCTGGAAGTACATATTTTTTGTGTATTGAATCAAACTAAAGGATTTTTAGAGAAAATCATGTACATATGAACAGTCTATAACTCTCTCATCAACTATCATTTTCATATTTATTCTGCAAATTTGTCACATAAGATTTTTTTTTTTTTAAAATTATAGCAATTTCTGCTTGTACAAAGTATTTGATAGACTGTACAGCTTACTGACAAACACAATGTTTCTATAGGTAAGTTTTTGTATATCTCTATTTTATGCTACAAAATTCAATAAGAATAAGGAGAACTACAAAATTGATTTACAGAATATACACAATATAGAAGTGATATATTTTATTCCTCATTCCAAAAAGAATCTTATGGGTAATTGTAAAGAAAATAAATAGATGATAAAAATATTCTATGCAAAGGACGTTAGAAATTTCTGAAAAACTACTTTATATCTTTAGAAGTGCCAGACTTAATCTAAGATCTGGTATTTAATGAAGTTTTGATCCTGAGTTACGATCTTTACTTGTTCATTGACTATTCTTTGACAAGGCTACTTGGCTTTCCCTAAGTATTTGTGCTCTGGTTTGAGGCGACCTAAAACCATGCATTTCCAGTACAATTTCCGAGTTAATTTTTTTATATAAAAGCTGTCTTCTCTGCAGCACACTTTCATTAATTAGCAGTTCTGATAAATCAATGATATGTTAAAGTAATTCTATTTAAAATGCTATTCTAAATCAACTCACAATAAGATATTTATAGTGTGCAAAAGTACCGTAGTCAAAGCTCATGACATTAGGGTCAATCCCTTGAGTTGAACAACTGGTTAATTAATAATGAAAATTACATTTTGCATATTTGTAGTCTGTGCATCATACCCATTTGCAAGAATCAAAATGATCTTACATTCTTGTTCACAATTTGCATTAATTCCCTTGTTAGATGAAGAAGTCAAATAGTATATCACAAAACTGTAACATTCAGTGACAGATATTTTATAATTATTTTCTATTTCTCTGTCCATTTCAATTTGTGAACTACTATGCCATAAGCACTAGCAAAGCACACATAGTACTGCACTACCTATCCTAGCCACCACTGCCTACCTTTATTTCTGATTCATCACCCGACTTGGGCTCTTTGGTTGTTGGAACGGAGAAAGAACGCTGAGTTCGGAACAGTACTCGTGCACTCGACTAAGTTGTACCAACGTTGGATGATCAGTTGGGATGGATGTCACCCAACACAAATGCAACAAGCAAGGGAGCAGAAACAGTGGAAGAAAAATAGGAAGAGAAAGAGATAAATAAAATTTATCCAAAGGCAGGCATAACACAAACAAAGCAGAAAAATAGAGGGGGCTGTGACGATATCGCTGACTGAGTAGCATAGTCTTGTAATATGGAAGTAATGCATTGTAGTAAAAAAGTCATTCACATATCCTGATCCAATATTCGATCATTCTACTTATACTCTTATATTTTATCGTGTAATTCTTTGTTTCTATATGTATCAGTATTTAATCCTGTAATAAATCTGTTATACCTGAGGCATAAAACATATATTTTGATCCTAAATGTTAACTCCTGCAAAACAAATGTGTTTCAGTAGTGATGAGAGTGCAACAAGAAAATGTAAATGTTTTCAAAAGGATTTCCCTACATGTAGTAACTGTTCTATATTACTAAAGAGTATTCTCACTGATACCCTTTGAATTTATACACTTGAACAGTTTCTTTCTGTTTCTGGCAAACTTTATTCTGATATAGAATAAAAAGAAGTATTTCAGAAAGTGGAGTGCCATTGTTACTAAAATTAGGCAAGTGAGTCAACCTTGTATATACTTTTCTCCACTTACAAGTTTTTATCAGTCTACCACAGAGCTGACGATAGGGGAGAAGTCCCCAGAAACTAGTCTTCATAAAAACTTGTAAGTGGAGAAAAGTATATACAAGGTTGACTCACTTGCCTAATTTTAGTAATTTATTCTGATATGTTTGAATAAGATAATATAAAGAACACAATACACTCTTAGACAAGAATAAGTAACTGAATCTTATACCACGTTAACTAGAAGTTACTTCTAGTAGTTTAGAGGCATTCAAGTCACTTTTTGCCAAAAGAAATATCAGTGTTATACACAATAATCCTGCTACTAATACTAAATTTCAGTATAGCAACATTCTTTTACATTGTTGTTCATTCATTTTTCGACATTTCTTCCCCCACATTTTTGTTGTTGTTGCATATCTTGATGTCACAGAGCATTGGCAGGTAAAATATCAGTGAAGAGGAATCCAAACAGGTATGAGCAAAGCACAGGTTTTTTGAAGTGGAAAAGCTAAACTGTTCATTTTGTTTTTCTACGTATATCTTTTGGAACTGTTGGATGTAAGAAAAGTGGTTGATTATGTGTATACAGAAATTTTGATTTTATCATTACTTAGCAATGTTTATTGTAGATACCAATGTGTTTCATTTCCAGGGAGAAATTTTGATACTTTTTCTACCTCAGATAGTATGTAAGCACTTTCACTTGAATTTAGTAATATTTGTAAAATGGATCAACATTATAGTTGCTGAGTAGGAGTTGTTAATTCCTATGATAACAGATATGTCTGAAAACATGTATGAAGAGAATGCCAAAAATGGAAGTAGTAAGCAAAATTTTACACATATTAAATAGATGATCAACTGATTTTAAATAAACAAAACATTTGATGGTTAACACTTCTCATCTCATAAAACATTTTTATTTACAATCTTACTACAAAGAGTTTCTGCATACTTTTATCAGCCTTCAAATGCATGTAAAGAAAATGAAGCTTCTGAAGTTTGACACAGGTTTACAAAACAAAATTTGGAAGTTTAAGTAAGAAGATTAAGGACAAAAAATGCTAGGGAGGAATCTTTACAAAATGGATAGATAAATGCTAAAAGGTAGGTAATAATAATAATAATAATAATAATAATAAATAATAATAATAATAATAATAATAATAATAATAATAATAATAATAATAATAATAATAATAATAATAATAATAATAATAATAATAATAATAATAATAAGTTTTTTTAAGAAAAGCAAGTAGTGGTGTTTTGAAGACACAGAAATTCAAAAGCTTGTAGGAAGCCATTAAACTTCTATATGTAGATGAAATGAATTGGGAGAGGGAAGAATATATAAAGCTGATAAAAAAAGGAGAAGGACTATTATGTATAAAAACAGGTACATGGAAACTGAGGGGGATTAAGAAATACTTTTGAACAAAGGGTTTGTCTATTATATGAGAGGAAGGTAGATGTGAGGACATATTTATATAATAATGAATTGGATGTAAATTTATTAAGATAAACATAGACGAAAGAGTTTTAATAGATGGGATGCTCAAAACAATTGTAGTACACTGGAACATTTCCCATACAAAATTAAAAGTAAACAATGAGAGTTAATGGGAAAATATAAGTGTGCATAATGTCTGAAGTAGAGTTTCAACCAACTTGTAATTATAGATTATGTAGAATTAAATACATTAAGTATTAGAAATAAACATTTTTACCATGCTTTAAGATGTAAATTAGAGAGCTGTTTGATGAAGACCTAGAGAACTGTGATTTTGAAATGGTTAGTGTTATAACAAGCCTATTATAGTAGGTACTCTTGGAGTATCCATTTCAACGGAAATTTTGATTCAATCCTAAGGCACCTAAACAAATCTCATTCTTGTGAACTGCTGGAATGGTGGGAGAACATTGAACCATGTTGCAACATTGCCAGCTTTTAGTATTCTCTTGCAGATGTGAACACAATTAATTCTTCATTACGTATCAAGCCAATGCCAGAAAGAAAAAGGAACTGTCCTAGAACACCTGAGTTTTATGTAAACAGTTACTTATATGTCTTATAGTAATGATAAAGAATATCGTCAAGATTCTGAAACAAAGTGCAATACATAAACAAAAATTGGAATTTTTCCTCTTTTATGCAAATTTATATGACAGACATTTTAACCTCCAAAAGATGAGGAAGGAAGAAACATCTAAGCCTGATGTTCTTTTTGATAATGCTTTGTAGACCCCAATTTGGAGATGGATTCTATTCCCATAAAATTCAAAAGAAGAGATTCTGCTCTACATAATGTATATTTACAAATATAATGCATATATTAATCACCTTTGCATATTTAAACAAAGCTAACATCCTATCCTTCAATGAAGTTCCCTATCAATTTGTTTAAATGTTTTGTCTGTTGTCTGTTATTTCACCCTAAAGTGTCTCACTCGATATCGTTCACAGTACATTTCTGAGAAGATAGAGATGGCATTATCCAGCAGCCAGCATCCAATTTAAGTGCTGTATCATATGCGTGCAGCAATCATTTCTTACTTTTGTAACAGAGGGTTCCGCACCAGACTTTGGGGCTGGGACTGATGAAGATCGCTGTGTCCTGAATGAAGGCCTTGCACCTGAAGAAGCAGACTGAGGGGGTGGGGCCTGGGGTCCCAGGTCCAGGCTGCGCCAACCTTTACCCTCCCCCTCACTCGACTGAACCTAAATACACACACTCCCCAACTTCATCAACTGTTAGTTGCAAAGTGCACCTCATGCTTTAAAAAAAGTGGATAAAAACTATATATGTTCTGTTAATAACAAAATCAAATAATTACTTTGCTGAGGTTATAATACTCCACTATTAATGCTTTCAACCCTCAGATAGTTACACAAATTTTGTAGCTCTAATGCTGCAATGTTATAAGCCTTGCATTTAAGTTTATAATAATAAACTATTATTTGTATGTAACTAAAATGTTGATATTGATTTTGTCCAATATTAATTTTTAAGCGATGTGAACATTTTCCCATTAATAACTGTAAAAAACCTTTTTGATAGAATAATGGATAAAGGTGTTTGGTAGATTTCATATCAATGAAAGAAACATGGAACTGGGAGATTTTTTGATACAGTGAATAATGATCAAAGGGAGACAGCCAGGATAAGAACAAGTGTTTGGAGACTGAGTTAGGACTTAGGGTATCCCCGAGTCAGTGTCCCATTTGTAGAGGCAAGATAAATTTGAGGACATAATTTTTGAATGTCAAGAAATAGAATTGCAGAAAAAAGAATTTCTGGAGCACAAATGTGAAGGTGGATAGGACAGCAGGGGGATTTTGGGAAACAAGGTCAGCAGCTTAGACTAGTTTTTAGTGAAGTCAAGAAAAAATGGGACTGGTTTATACGAAGGAAATTAGAATAAGTAATACTTTGTTATCAGCCTTTAATCTTAGATAGCCACAAAGATGTATAAAATGTGTGTAGAAGTATGCTGGGTGGGTGTGATACACTAAGGGCCCGGGTTGAATGCTCATCATAGTCAAATATGTATTAGCTTAACACACAAATAAATAAATAATTGTATTACAGAGCTGTTTTTCAGTCTTTCTTTAAGTTCATCACTGCACTTGCTTACAAATGCTAAAGGTATAGATGCTAGTTTATGTTTCCATAAATCTAAGTTCTCCACACACTAAACTTAAATATGGAAATGTAATGCTCAGTGCTATTAAATACTTCATATAAAATGGAAAATATAAAACAAATCAGTTTATCACACCAAAGCAATGAAAAACCTTAATTTCATTGAACAGATTCCTGGCTGAAGTTAGTGAATACTGTGCAAACACACAAATGCAGCACTTACATTACTCCCATTCTATCACCAAGAAAATTGGATAGATTGGTGTATTCAATGACAGACTGTTCAAACAATACACTGCAGCATCAGAAAGAATCCTGTATAACTGTCACTAAATTGAAGCACCTCAAGGCACATGGCACACACAGTCTTTAAAGAAATAGCTACTATGTATAAGAATTATACTATAAGGTCATGAAAACTTCAAGGAAAAGCTTCAAACCCTAAAAGTACATTTATAAACCACCCACACTATTTTTTACTATGTGTGTAAACAGATATATCTTCTTACTTTCTACAGTGAAGTTAGTGATAAAAGTGATGCTGAAACACAGTTAATCCATATATATATATATATATAGTTGAACCTGCTTTATACATAACCCAGTTATAAGCAATTTGTGCCTATACATAAATATTTGCAGGTACCATAAAAAAATATAGAAACATGTTGATAGAACCTTATTTATATGTAATGCATTTATACATAATTCACTGTTATACATGTGTAATATCAGTGAAATACAACTGAGTTTTATGAAATTAAATGAGCATATGACATACTTACCTTAAAAAAAACTTCAAACACATTTTCCTT
Organism: Mantis religiosa; assembly: GCA_030765055.1. Lineage (NCBI taxonomy): Eukaryota > Metazoa > Arthropoda > Insecta > Mantodea > Mantidae > Mantis > Mantis religiosa. The sequence continues at coordinate 215,701,790 of CM060947.1, read as the reverse complement.
ATTGCTGCTGACAGAGTCACAAGCTGAGGGGGCAACTTTCAGCCACGGAAACAAAAGACCAAGACGTTAACTCATGTAAGTCTTTTGGTACATGAGCCATAGCAACAAATGAGAAATACCGACAATTTTTGGTATCTGATGTTTTAACAACAGCAGTTTTGTTTTTCGGTTCTCAGTTGCTTTTAATCAGACATGGAGAACAGAACAAGGAAATGCTATATGTTACAAGATCAGAAAGTTAAATTCATAGAAGAGGTAGCACTTAATAGACAAAAAACTCAAAACCGAAATTGCTTCCAAATTTAGGAATTGCTTATATGTACATACTGTGTGTACAGTCATCAGTAACAGAAATGCCATTTTGGACGAGTTTTTAAAATTTGTGCAACAACAACTAAATGCAGCAATCAGCAGGTATGGAGATATGCTGATTTAGAAACAACATTTTTCACATTGTTCCATCAGAAATAGGCTGCAGTTCTTCCAACTGGTGGCGACATGCAGAACATAAAAGCAATAGATTTGGCTAAACTGACAAATATCACGGTTCATTTCAAGGCATCATCAGGATGGTTGCAAGGATTTAAAAATTGTCATGGAATCACAGGGAAAACAATTTGTGGCAGGTCGAATGCTGTGGATGACATAACAATGCTTGCACTGGAAAAAAGAGGTTTTACCAGGAATCAGCCTCAAAACATCTATATCTGTGACAAGACTGGCCTGTCCTACAATCGCGTTCCCAGCAAGATATTAGCTCAAATGGGTGACTCATGCCACCCAGGAGGGAACGAAAGCAAAGTTTGCGCAGCAGTTCCTTTTGCTACCAATACAAATGGATCCACTTCTCCCACTTGTGACAGGAAAAATCCAGGAATCTGAAGTGTGTTAATGACAAGTAAACAAAACTTACCGAATATGATTTTAATGGTACATGGTTAAACAAAATGGACATATGAATGAAAAATATACAAAATAAGATCCATCTTTTTATAGATCAATTTGCAGCACATTCACCTCAAATTATTTAGGAAAATGTCTAAGTGGAATTTTTTCTTCTAGTTGTAAGAATCATGTACAACAACTTGATTTGTGCATCGTTGCAAATTTCAAAGCATATTATAGAAAAATGCTACCTCAACACTTAACACTGATTGATGCAGGAAATAAAAAACTAGCCATTAGCTTACTACGAGCCATGGAAATTATTTTGGATGCTGAAAGCAGGTGTCATCCTCCACCTTTAAATCTGGTATCTTAAGAATGGTGATGGTACCAGTAGTGATGAAATTGTGCCTATGAATGAACTGGCTCTACAGAAGGGTGCAAATTTTGATACCTTTGTGTATTTTGAAGACAGCTCATTTGTGAGCTTGAACAGATAATTGCTGATGTGTGGCAAAAATAGGGTCGTTATTAAATGGACCAGTTTCAAGTGACACTGATAATGAGGATCATTATTCAAACCTTGAAATACTTAAAATAGGTAAGGATTAAATGCATAAATGTGTACAAGCACTGGTTTTTATTTATTTATTTAATTTATGTGCCCGATGTTAAATCATATCAGACAATGAATGAAATGGGTAAAATGATGTTCAAATGAGCCCAGGGCCCACCATACAGCTTAAAATCATCCGACATTCATTCATCTTTCATGACAAGGTGAAAAAAGCCATATCCAGGTAGCTCAACCTGACAGAGATTTGAACTTGGGATCTCTTGAATGCAGGCTGTGTAGGCATTACTCATTATATCAGTGTGTAAAGTTAACTTGCAAAAGCTTTAAGTTTGTTAATAAGTTTTGTAAAATGAGCATTTAATGAAAGAAAAGTGAAACAAGCTATATTAACTGAATGCTTTAAAGTAGGATCAATTTCTAAATAATGTTTGCTTTGTGCATATTTTTACTGTTTGTACAGGTTTACACATGGAGACCCTCTGTATTACATTTTTTTTTTCTAAAAATAAATTGATGCAATACCAAAATTTTATTTGTAAGTACTTCTTCTTCCCCTTGATATACGTATAAATCAGGTTCAACTATATTAAATTTATACTTCACTGACTGAAAACCACATTGGCAAATGCCAATTAAATCTGCTCAGGCAACTAGCAAAGTATTTTATAACTCCTATAGCTGAAACTGTAAGAATTAACATTTATTCAATATCCAAGATGCTGAAAATCTTATTTCGTATAAATCATTATATCAAAATAATCAGATATGAAATTTATACTGCATAAAGTAAAATATATTCATACCTTTATTTACTGCAGAAAAGTTGTCAATTAAAGTTTTACTATATTAGCAGAATTGCATCAGTTAATCATTTATAACATATGCATATATACTGTTTCAGAAATGCTACCTTTTTTTTTTTTTTTGTAATTTACGTCCTCCGTTTAGTCATATCGGACGGTGAATGAATTGGGTGAAATGGTGCTCAAATGAGCCCAGGGTCCATGGAGCTTAGAGTTACCTGACATTCGTCTTTAAGGATAAGGGAAAACCCTGGAAAAACCTTATCCAGGTAACTCACCCTGACCGAGATTCGAACTCGGGACCTCTTGAACGTGAGGCAGACATGCTACTATCTACGCTACCTAGGCGGGCACTATGATTTTTACTTTTTGTTATATAATAAATTTACGCTATTCTTTGTAACTTTCACAAGACTTATTTGGAATTATTGATAACTGATATTGATAATTTTCTTGCACTTTAAAAAATTTCTTCTGATAACAGGATAATTTCTATCTGCTAGAAATAAACACAAACAAGTAAATAAACCTGTTTCCTGTGACACAATGATGTCTTGAACCCATAAAGACAGAAATAGCTTTTGTTTTCTGCCTTAACAACTTCTCATTCAAATGAACATCTTCCTGCAGTACTTTCTAATTATTATAGCAAGCAATGTAATAGCATTATATAAAAATTGATACATGATTTCCTGCTCAATTTCTAACATTAATTTGTGCAAGAGAGTACAAATAAAGCAGTTTCATAGTACATATTTTCAGCACTACAATGCGCAGTAACAACAGTACGTTATTTTAATGGGATATGAAATCTTCATGATGATGATAATTAATAATAATAATAATAATAATAATAATAATAATAATAATAATAATAATAATAATAATTATAGCCTAATACAGACAATATTTGACAATGTTGATTTAAAAACAAGTAGCATATCAAATTAGGAAAAATGAGAAATGGTTCTTTCTGAACTGTTTGTAAATATAGGATTTTGGATGTGCTCTATGTAATCAATAAGGAGAAATTTTCTACAGCTTGAATTTCTGCATATTCTTAACATGTTCCAGTTACAAATACCTCTAATTTTACGTTGATGATTGTTTGAAAAAATGGTTTACAGTAACAGTTTTATTAATTTAATTGCAAATAAAAATGTGATTCAAAATTATAATCTCAAAAAAAAAAAAAAAAAAAAAAAAAAAAAAAAAAAAAAAAAAAAAAAAAAAAAAAAAAAAAAAAAAAAAAAAAAGGAGAATCAGCTATTATCTCCTGGATGCAAAATGTGTTTTTTCTATGTTCATATGGCCCGAAGTTTTGCTGATTATGCGACAACTATTTTACTGTATTGGCTTACTACAGATTCCCTCATTGCATTAGTACAGAAACTGACACCTTACATATCATACCTTATTACCTCTGGAATAGCATAGTATTCAAGTTATACTATGCATGTGTGTTGACATAACAGATTTGTCAACAGTTATTTTTGAGTGACGGTTATAACCAGAGCCTGGATTTGTATGCAAAATGCATGTTCTTTTTGTATATTTTAGTATACAAAAGACAGTTTGTTAGATACATTTTTCCATAAATTTGACCATTATTTATTAATACATATTTCAGAAAAAATGCATATTTTAAGTTTTAAACTAAAATGCGCAAGTTTCACTCTTAAATATGGTATTAAAATATATTTTCCTTTAAGACACTTGATAATTATTGGTCCTTAAAAAGTCTCTACAGTCAATTTATTTATGTTTATTTATTTATAAATTAGGGTATTTAGGTATGTACTCCAAAATCTCCAGAGCAAACCAAACTGGGTATATATATTATGATTTACAAGCTATATATGACTTGAATATTAAATCAGGCGTATTTATTTATTTACATCTGTGTTTCAGGGATACATCCAAGTGCCTTGTGGAGGGGGGGGGGGGGGGGAAGAAAAAAAAAAGCACAATTAAGACTAGGAATGAAACTAGGTAATCCCGAGCAACCACCAAGTCAAGGGAAATCCAATCAGTGTCAGACATGTCTTCACATTACTTGGTGCTTTCCCATTTCCCATCAGTTATATCAACTTCTCAGTCAACATATGGCTTAAAGCCTGTTAAGTGTTGACACTTGAGGAAATTATTTATTTAAATAGTGCTTTGGTTAAAGAAATGTCCCCACAAAAGCATTTCAGTCTGACATGTTATATAAATATGAAAATCAGTTTGGAAGTAATATTTTTTTATGAACACGCTTAAGATAATTTTGTCTTAGTATGCGTGTTTCTGCAAATAAAAAACTTGAAGTTGTGCAACACATAAATAAAACACATCATAGACTGGGTTCAGAAGAAGTCTATTTAAAATCAACAATTGATTACAAGAACAATCTAGTTCTAGTAATGATTTTCCTACAGATTTTTCTTTAGTTTTAGTGAGCACCAACACTCCATTCTAGAACTGAAAAATGTGCAACATCAGAATTTACTAGAAAAACACAAAGAAAAGGGTCCTGGATGAGTCTAAATTGCATAAAATAATAAAATACTATGTACCACAGAGTTTTCAGGATGTAATTTCTAAAATACGAGATGCATTGCAACAGAACAATATAAATTTCAACAAAGAAAAGATGCCAGATGCAGCAGGACAATGTCTTTTTAGTGCAATGGATGGTGTAGCGAAAGTGGGTAGCAAACCATTCCTATCTCTCTCTTTTTTTTCAAATTAACTTCCTCCAACATAATTCATATCGGATGATAAATGAAATGGGTTAAAACAATGCTCAAATGAGAGCTTATAATTATCTGATACTCATCTTTCAGGATAAGGCAAAACTCCAGAAAAACCTTATCAAGATAACTCACTCTAACCAAGATTCGAACACAGGACATCTTGAATATGAAATAGACACACTATCACCGTGCTATGGATATGGACACTATTCCTCTTGAATACTGGGTAAATCACAGCACAGTAGTAACATTTTCCAATGATTTATTAACTTTCTTGTGCCAGATTGGAATACGGTAAGTATTACAATATATTTGCTTTACATGATGGTGCACCATGTGTGGACAGGAACTGGACTGAAAGTTCTTTATTAAAAATTAATAATAATAATAAATAATAATAATAATAATAATAATAATAATAATAATAATAATAATAATAATAATAATAATAATAATAATAATAATAATAATAATAATAATAATAATAATAATAATAATAATAATAATAATAATAATAATAATAATAATAATAATAATAATAATATTTATTTAGCCTATAGACATGGTACAAGTATGTTTCAGGCATCGTCCAGCTAAGAATTACAAGAATAGTCAGTTACAAGTATAATCACAATAAGTTTCAGTTCCAAAAGAAAAATACAATGTGGTTTCGTAATTTTAAATATTACTATTTTCAATATTATTTACAATATTTACAATTGATCTATTCTATATAAACATTTATTTAGAAGATACCTTTTAAGCTCCCTTTTGAAATTATCACCGTGTTTTCCTTTTAAGGTACTTGGTAATCTATTGTATAACTTTGCACCACTCAAGAGTGGGTCGTGTTCAGTTGTGCTCTTATTTATGCTGTTCTGATATATGTTGTTCTTGCCACGTGTGTTGTGCTCATAATGTTGTTTGTTACAATGTGTATATGCAAATTCTTATTAGTAATATACAGTATAACCTTATATACATATAATGAGATAACAGTAAATAGCTTATTTTCTACAAAAGTATTACGACATGAAGTTTTATACCCTAGTCACTTTGTTTTTAATGGACATGCTGTATTAAAATGCCTTAGCACTGTTTTTAAGAACATATCCCATTTGCAATTTATATCATTCGTAGTATATATAGATTCCCACTTTTCTGCTTTTAAAATTTCTTGCAACCTTGCTAAGTTTAGGTCGTGAAGTGATCTTTTCTGTGTCCATACTGCTTTCTTTAGTTCACAATTACAGTTAAATATGTCAATAATTTCTGCACAGTGATCAGAGAGATGAAAATTGTTAACAAAAACAGAATACTGTGTAGGTGTTATGTTAGTATGTAGTCTATTGCAATTGCAGACGTCCTCGTGATTCTAGTCGGACACTTCACTTGTACTCATGGTTTACATCCTGTCACAAACTATTTAACTTACTTATCACTAGTATTATACAGTGTTTTTGAAGGCTTCATTTTATGTTTTATTTGTACTAAGCTTCTTACAAACTAAAAATATAAGAAATATGTTTAAGTGTTCAGCCCAGATTGTTAACTTATCATATTCATTATACAACTTCTGTTAGCTACACATAAATTTCCCTTAAAATTATATCTTCTTTACTTCTCTATTTAATGACCAATTCCATTTTTGAGCTTATATATAAAACCTCTCCAGATTTCATGTAGTCTTTACTAAAAAAAATTTAATTAATGCAATCTTTCTATCCATTTTGGGCCATTTCTCATTTATACATTCTTTTCTCCATAACTCAGACCCTTCACATGCAAATTTAATTTATATCTTCTTAGCACAAAAGTGAATCGAGAAGATATTGACACATTGCTTCACTCACTGTGAGTGAAGCTATGTGTCAATATCTTCTCGATTCACTTTTGTGCTAATGTGTGTTTCACTGTCCATACGCTTCTTTCAAGTTTATACTTATATCTTCTTCCCCCTTCCTTGCATAATGGACACTGTTTTTGCAGAAACCTTTTCTCATTCCTCTCAGTCTCCATATACCCACTCTCACCCATGTTATACCATCTCTTTGCTCTTCATTTAGTTTGTCAATATGTACTTCTCTTTCCCATAAACCTTTTTTATTATAATGTACGATTCTAATGATCTTTTTCCAACTATATTTGCAAACAGCGTTTGTATTTCCAGGTCTTCAAATGTTCTGCTAACTCCTTTCCAGAAACCCTTTATTTTGTTTTCCCTCATTTGCAAATTTCTCGCAGACCATTGCTTTCCAGGTTATATTGTATACTATAATTGCTCTTTTAAAGCTTTTTCTTTATATTCTAAACATTGTCTTAGCAGATTCTTTTCATCTAAATTTAAAATTATAACTCAAAACTTAAGGGCTTTCTCCATGATTATACCTTTCCTTCCTAGTCTACCCGCTTCTAAATAGGCCAATTCCTTTGCTGTGGCACTTGGGGATTCTAACATTTCTCTACAGAACAGCCTGTGAACTGCAACCACAACTTCCCATCCACCCTTAGAACCCCAAACTTCATTAACACATAATATTCTTGCTTCCACTATAATCTATTTGGTGTTAAAATAAAGTATTACTCCACATTCTGCAATGAGCTCCGCCTCTAGTAGGCCATTGGCTAACATAACATTTGCACATGTAAACAGCAATGCTGTCACCAGAGTTTAACTGCTATCTTTGCTGTTACATCAACCAGTGTATTTTTGAACTTTTGACAGTCATTTTTCTTACTGTAATCAGTTTATAATGTTAATTCTATATTAGAACAACTTGAATGCTTTGCTGAAAGCAGGAAAAGCAAGAAGCTTAATAATCATGGAACTATATTGTGGAAAAATATGGGAGTATTAAAACCCACCAGTCAATGTGGTTAATTTCTGGTATATGCTTCTTTACATTTACTTTATTCTTACAGCAAACAGTTTATACCACATATAGTTTTCCTAACCACCTGATATTAATATCCGGTATTCTGTATTTACACTCTGTAACTGCTGCCAAAGCTTCCTTCCCTTTTCAAACACCAACTTTCTGTTTCTGTTTCACTATCTTTACACTTGCTGTCATGTGGACCTCTTGTAGCTCGCTCCCTCTCTCCGAATATTTCCTACATAAGTACACTAGACAACTCACTAAGTGTATGTCAAAATTTAAAATATGTGGAATATTCTTTACAATAAGAATATTCTCTCATGTTGAAAGTTCAAATTCCATTATTTATGGTTTCAGTAATTTAATCTTCTCTTCGATGTGGTGGTTCTCATTCCCTCACCCAAAAAAAGCAACTGGCGATTTATATTTGTTTATATTTTACATTACTTCAGTGTTCTGTTAATCTAGTTTATACATTCCTTTTTGTCAATCCAATATAGAATTTCACTATTCCCACAATCTATCCTATATGTAACTGACTCTTGTTCTGGTGCTATTGTGTTTTTTAAAAGATTATTTATAAGTTTCTTAAGTGAAAATCTGTTTTGTGCTGCTAGTTTGATGCTAAAATCGTTAAACATTTATTTAAACTTAGGAAATGTCTGTAATTTTTGTATTCCCAGTTTTTACCTGTCTTTTAAGAGGTAGTGATCTGTTTTAATTTATTTTGTTTGTAGTCCCGACTGATCATTTTTCTGGTTGAATTTAGATTAAAACAATTTTTTTTTTGTGCTGTATTTAATAAATATTTGAATTCCTTATTGTATTGCTTTGGATCTAAAGGTATGCTATTAAGTCTATGAATCAAGCTTCTAAGAGCTACTAATTTATGTGAAAGGGATTCGAAACTATTGCATTTTACGTAGTTATCTGTGTGAATAGGTTTTTCTGTATATTCCAAATTTTATATTATCATTTTGTTGTATAATTTCTTTTAATCATAATTATTTCATGGAAATTAATTATTCTTTCACACTGGCCGTGTGTAGGCTAAATTGTGGAAACGTAGAGTCAGACTGAAAAATTCAATGCCATAGCCGGGATTTGAACCACGGATCTTCTGGTTTCCGTCCAGCCGCACTACCATTGTGCTACTATGGCCAACGTGCCGATATGACATTAAATTCTCCAACTGACTCATATTTTCCCGGTAAACCACTTAGGAGTTCTCATACACACATGAGACAACTACCTTAATGGTGACTTACTATGCTGTAAGTACTTTAAGGCCCGGGCTTCATATAGTAAATCACTATTAGGTTAATTAATGGAAATTAATTATTCTTTCACACTGGCCGTGTGTAGGCTAAATTGTGGAAACGTAGAGTCAGACTGAAAAATTCAATGCCATAGCCGGGATTTGAATCACGGATCTTCTGGTTTCCGTCCAGCCGCACTACCATTGTGCTACTATGGCCAACGTGCCGATATGACATTAAATCCTCCAAATGACTCATATGGAGAATTTAATGTCATATCAGCATGTTGGCCATAGTAGCACAATGGTAGTGCGGCTGGACGGAAACCAGAAGATCCGTGGTTCAAATCCCGGCTATGGCATTGAATTTTTCAGTCTGACTCTACGTTTCCATAATTATTTCAATTATAATTAAGGTTTCTAATTTTTTATTACATTAAATTACTAACATTTTTGTGTCAAGATTTTTGTAATCATAATGAAAATAAGAATTATGTAGTAATTTAGATGTATCCCAGCAGAGGATGTGGTTACGCATTTAAGGCTTTTATGATGTTTCTCATTTTTCTCCAGAAATTTTTAAATGCTGTTATGTAAAATTTGGTGCATATGCACTAATCAGTTTTAAATTATATATCTTAAGTTAAAATGTATCTTAATAAAAATATATAAGAACAATTTCAGTCCAGTATTTATGGGTAGATTTTTAGTGCCATTTTTTTTATCATAATATTTTAGACATTTTCAACATTTAAAAAGCTTAAAAACAATCTGTCAAATTGGCAAAATGTTGTCTGGTGATTGTGAAAAAACTGTAATAAAAGAGAAACTCACTGAAGAAGAGTTATGGTGTTTTTCACATGCTCCTGTGACATCAGCGATCTAGGAAGGACTGTACAAAAGGATTGTACACAAACTTCACTGACAGACACAAGACCTTACATTAGAAAACCTCAGGACAACTTTCATTATCTACTGCAACAACCATGAAAACAGTAAATGTGAGTCCAACTGGTTGGTCTGTTACTTCCTTGTTGCATACTTGAACAACTGTAAGATAACCCTCATCCCAAATAAAGCTTCTTTGATTTTTGTCCATTTATTTTTGCAAATTATGGAGCATATTATTACCATTTTTCATGCATATTTAAGTATTTTACTCTGCATACAAATCTGGGCTCTAATAATTTACAGCAAAGTCAAAAGCTGATTTTGCATACTGATGATTTAATTTGTTTCTAACTGACAAAAAGTACTTTTTTCACTTACTTACAATTTAGCCATCTCGAAATTCCTAAGGTAAACATTTTCTAAACAAAGATCCAGATACTAGATGTTGACAATTTCTCTAGTCGAACTGAAGTTCCTTGCTTTATTAACAGGGTGAACACTGAGCAGTTAAATCTGTTTTCCCTGTATTTGTTGTGTCAGTTTCATTTTCCCTGCATTATATTATGTGGACCATAATACTTTAGTATGTTTTAAGATTAAAAGAAAACATCACACCATAACAGTTTCTCCTTGGGTCATTAGGCTCCATTTGCAATGAAAAATAATGCTAACATAAATGCAATAACAGCGTAACTTGTTCACAATGAGTAGTGTGCTTAGGCTATTTGATATAAAACTATTTGTAAGTAATTGAATTTAAAACTCAAAAGGATATTTTCGTACAGCAGATTTAAAACACAAATGGATTTTTGCTCTTTATGTCCCTAGAACTTGCATTTTTCACAAAGCATTTTGTTAGTTGAAAGAAAATGTAAACCTAGACACGATTATTAAGTTCATCATTCTACTATGAGGGATTATTGGTAATTTATATTCTGCTTGAGACTGAAATCAGTACAAATTGTTGAATCAATTATAAGGGTGCTCATTTATTTTTCTAATCTCACAGAGTAACCTCAATATGGGCCTCAGGCACTTATGTTGCTCTAAATGAATGCTTGCAGTAATATGGATGCAAGGTCCTGAATTTACAGTGCATTTTTAACTATAAATGGCAGTTAAATGAGGAAAATCTGGAATCAATAACACTTCTGTGTAATGCAATTAAACATAGAATTTTGAAAGAAACATTAAATAGGAAACATTGGTTAAATGGCAAAAATCTGACCAAAGAAAAATGTTTAATATCAGACCATCTTAAACAAGTGATGATGAAACCTGTTAAAGTTGCCATGAATAGCAGTGCAGGTAACCTCAATAGTTACAGAGCAATTCACTGTCAACCTTGGCACCAATGTCCCTGAGTCTTGCAGATGGCATTAAAATTGTGCATGTGTCATTGTTAGAAGTATGCTATGTTTAGAATTTATTGTGAAAATGCATATCCTGTCATTCAGTAAATAGACTTTGTAATGGATGGAGTCAAAATGAAAAATTCAATGCCATGGCCGGGATTTGAACCACGGATCTCCTGGTTTCCGTCCAGTTGCTCTTAACCTTTGAGCTACCATGGCCAACGTGCCATCCTGACACTAAATTCTCCATTTGACTCGTATATTTCCCCGGTAGACCACTAGGGGTTCTCGCATCCGAGATACACCATTTGTGGCGACTTACTATTGGAAGTACTTGAGTCCCAGGCTTCATCATTTAACTCTTATTATTTTAGTTAATTGATGGAAATTAATCATTTCTCCACACTAGCCGTATATAGGCTAAGATTTTTGATGGATAGAGTCAACATGAAAAATTCAATGCCATGGCTGGGATTTGAACCATCTTGGATGCGAGAGCTCCTAGTGGTCTACCGGGGAAATATATGAGTCAAATGGAGAATTTAGTGACAGGACGGCACATTGGCCATGGTAGCTCAAAGGTTAAGAGCGACTGGACAGAAACCAGGAGATCCGTGGTTCAAATCCTGGCCATGGCATTGAATTTTTCATGTTGACTCTATCCATCAAAAATCTTAGTCTATATACGGCTAGTGTGGAGAAATGATTAATTTCCATCAATTAACTAAAAGACTTTTATCTCCCACCACTGTGTCATGATGAGGAACAATATGTGCAGTTTATATATGATGAAAGTTTACTAGAATGCATATATTATGTCAGGAAAGTGCTGACGCCCTTCACCCCATTAGGAATTAGGATTGGAAATACTTGATATTTTTGTGTAGGAGAGAACATGAATGTTATCAAAGTCTGTGGCAAAGGGTACTTGGTTCGAGAACTCATGGTTTGCTATCCGCTCAAGTACACCTAGTTACACTCAGCTATGCCCATGCATTCTTCTACAAACTGTTATCCATTGTTCTATTGGAGACAAAAAGCCACATTACATCTGATTGGTTGACCTATTGTCAGGAAATATGGTTATCCTAATGTGCAAGGCTTGTTGTGGAAAAGTTAATGCTATCGCAGGTGTGCCAGTAGGAAGAGCAGGGACAGATAAATCACCACACTAATTGTTTACTGACTGGCAGAAAGGAAAGTCATGTATTCAAGCATAGCCAGTAGCTGACGTCACAAAGCCAGAAGCGAGTCATATATTACTATGCAGAAGACCTTTTGAGCTATAATTAAAGAGGTTTCCATTTCTAGAAGTTTCTGGCTAAGCCCAGTAAGTATATAAAGCCAAAGTAAGGCCTGGAGAACAAAGCAACAGTGAGAGTTTTAGAGTGTGTGTGTTTAGGGTTGAGTCAATGTGTGTGGCTCTGTGAAGTAGTTCATGAATCAGTTGATCAGTGATCAGTGCATAGAACTGTGGTATGTTCAAACCTCTGTGGTGAGGAGTTGGCACACTGTGGAATGATACAGGGAACAGTTCACAGATTAGTAAGTGAGGCTCCATGGCAAGGAATCAATGGGCTGTGGAACAGGCAGCAAAGCAGTTAACATGTGAATATCAGATTTGTGTTCAGAATCAGCATGTAGCTGCATGTAGCTCTGTGTAGTAGGTGGACCTGCGTGTATGTCAGATTACTAGCAGTACCAAAGGGGTGTATGCTAAAGAGACATAAAGAAACATTGTAGAGATGTGTCAAAGAGATGTATTTATGTAAAAGAGGTTGATTGTACATTAGCACTGAGCCAACAATTTTGCTGACAAATAAAGTAGTTTGAGACAAATTTTTCATCTTTGTTACAATACATAAACAGGAACAAAATAGACAATGTCAACCATGGCATTGACAAATGTAAAACTGGAAGGTGGAAGTACCATGGCGGCTACATCATGGAAGGAAACTGGAACCTCGGGCTGATCGGAGTTATCACTAATGAAGTACATATGACAGTATGCCCCAATAATTGGATCAGTTTGCACACTTCATTTCACTCTTTCGTTCATTCTGCTGAAAAGAACTTTTCCCTGTATATCTTCTGTATTTTGATGAAAATGGTCACTCTTATTAGTAATCAGAAAACCTTGTTAAATGTAATATTATAATAAATGTATTTTAACTTTATTGCTCCCTTTCTGGTTACTGTTCTTGGCTATAGTGAAACAACCCTAAAAGTTTTTGCTTGTAACCTTTCAATGAGATGTTTTGAAACTATAGTTCCTTATTTGATATGTTCTTAATCTTCATTATTACTGAGTTTTATTATCATATCAGTCTGCATAGGTCTCTAATAATTGGAAGCTTTTTGAACATGTAGCTTATTAATTGAGGGTCAATTATGCTTTTCACATTTGCTTGTGAAAAATTAGCAAGTCAGTTAATTGATGGAAATTAATAATTTCTTCACACTAGTCGTATATAGGCTAAGGTCTTTGATAGAGTCAACATGAAAAATTCAATGCCATGGCCGGGATTTGAACCATGGATCTCCTAGTTTCCGTCCAATCACTCTAACTCATTGAGCTACCATGACCAACTTGCCTTCATGATATTAAATTCTCCATTTGACTGTACTAGGGAGTCATTTCACTCATATATTTCCCCTAGTAGAGTCAAATGGAGAATTTAATGTCAAGACGGCAAGTTGGCCATGGTAGCTCAATGGGTTAGAGCGACTGGATGGAAACCAGGAGATCCGTGGTTAAAATCCCAGCCATGGCATTGAATTTTTCAGGTTGACTCTATCTATCAAAGACCTTAGCCTATATATGGCTAGTGTGAAGAAATAATTTCCATCAAATAACTAAAATAATACGAGTTAAAGGGTGAAGCCTGGGGCTCAAGTACTTACGATAGTAAGTTGCCACAAATGATGTATCTCAAATGCGAGAGCCCCTAGTGGTCTACTGGGGAAATATATGAGTCAAATGGAGAATTTAATGTTGTGACAGCAAGTTGGCCATTGTAGCTCAATGGGTTAGAGCAACTGGACAGAAACCAGGAGATCCGTGGTTCAAATCCCGGCCATGGCATTGAATTTTTCATGTTGACTTTATCTATTAGCAAGTCAGTTCACAAGTATGTGAGGTATAATGTAAACTGATCCTCAATTAAAACTTTATATGGAACTTAACTCCAAACATGCAAAATTCTTTAGGTTTACACAAATTAATAATAAAGTACTCCAATTTTCTTCTGCACTACCCAGCACCACTGGTGTCAGTATTAAATCAATAAATGGCTTCTGCATTGTTTAGTGACATAATGAAACCATTCATCACAGCAGGCAACAACAAAAGCTTACAGCCACAACATAATAGCTTGTTTCACAGATTCCGCTAGTAAAGAGATGCTTTAAATAACTCTTTGCAGTATACAACAAGAACAATGACACAATTATAATCTTAAAGTGATGTTTACACCAATTCATTTATCCTTAATATAACACAACACTGAAACACAAAAGCCAGTAAAACAACAGCACATTTCTCTAATATACTGTACACCACAGGTTTACAAATATTGCACAAAAATAATTTTTTACAGCTTCCATAAATATCTGGAATTAAACTGTTTATTAATTAAATCAGACATGGGTTTATATAAGGTATGCAATAAATTGAAAATGATAAACAGAAAAACAATAAAACAAATCAGTTAATATGAGTATTTTAGAACATAAATTTTCAAAATTAACAGGAGTTAAACTTTTTTATTTTTTATTGCTACATAGTAATGCTGAACTACTCAGGGTTCCAGCCAGTGTTGTAAATGGGTTGATAATTTAAATTGGGGGAACTACATATTTTATGTATGATGTTCCACTAAGTACAAAAAGAAAGTGGAAGGCCTTACATATGCTATAATATTAAGTCCATGGTGTCTCACTGCAGTTGTTCATGAATACTAAAACAAATTAAATTACATTTAACAGTTATGAAAAAACCAAGAACCAATACAAGTATAACGGAATTCAAAAATGACTTTGGAAAGAATAAATGAAAGGTGGGCACACTTTTCATAGCATAATGCATACAATGAAGTGTTGCCTAATGCTAACATTATACCATGCCTATATACAGATTGCACAATTGCAAACTTGCCGCAAAACCAAACGATTTCCAATGATTACTGCACATAAAAACATATGACTTTGTATATATCCATTTTAAGATTGTTTTCAATGAAACAATTTGCAGAAATGTAAAACCAATTTATACGTAAATATAGTTTAAAAACAATCTATGATTGCAAATGTAGGAAAGCCAGCAAGCCCATAAAAGTAATGGAGTAAATGATTGGGAAATGTCAATTTTAGCTACATCTGTTCAAAAATAAACATTTATAAATGATTAAATCCACTCTTTATCACACAAGATCATTTACCTTTATGGTTGGCAATTCATATTATATTCAAAGTATAAACTTGAAAGAAGCGTAGGGACAGTGAAGCACAAATTAGTACAAAAGTGAAGCAATGTGTCAATATATTCTCGATTCACTTTTGTACTCATATTATATTCATATATGAATCAAACTTGACTCATCTGTTTTAAAAGGAGACGTCATGAATTTCAAAGTTGATTTTCTGCATTATGTTGGCCGAATTTCAAAAAGCTAAATACATAGAGTCAAACTGAAAAATTCAATGCCATAGCCGAGATTTGAACCATGGATCTCCTGGTCTCTGTGAGATCCATGGTTCATATCCTGGCCAATGCATTGAATTTTTCAGTTTTACTCTTATCTATCCAAAACCTTAGCCTATACACGGCTAGTGTGAAAGAATGACTAATTTCCATCAATTAACTAAATACATAATTAATTGATCAATCCTGTGTCTGAAAAGGAAAATCAATTTTCCAATATCTTTTAAACATAATGTTTCTGGTTTATTGTGAGTTAAACGTCCTATAGTTTTTATTCTTTAATGGTATATTACAGACATGTTAGGAATATAAGTTCAGCACCCTGTTTTTTATGAGTATGCACTATGATACAGTGAAACACAAAAATAACATCATTTTGGGTTGAATTAGTACTCCATGCTTCATGTATTGATAGTGTTTACCTAGAATGCATTTCATTAGGTCCTTCCTAACAAAATGAGTTTTAGGTAAACATAAGCAATAGGTGAGCATGGTACTAGCTTGACTTAAAATTATATTAGAAATCTGTATTTACTACTATTAATATTTGATTATTATTGACATATGGTGTAGTTCAAATAACTATTTGTAGTCAGTTTTTAGCACTTCATTACTTACATTTTTATATTATTGAGGGACTAGTTTCGGAAGCCAGTGTGTGTCCATAATCAAACCTGACCCAACTATTGGACTTGGGTCCAACATTGGACCAAGTGATAATGGACAGAACGGCTTCCGAAACTAGTCACTCAATAGTATAAAAATGTAAGTGAAGAAGTGTTTAAAATCAGCTATAAATAGTCTTTTGAATTAATGTTGATGTCACTGTTACTAAATTCCTCTAATCATACATAATATGGTGCTGTGTATAAAAATACAGAGCTAAATTCAATACTTCAACAATCAAGTAATGGGGATTTTTCTTGATTTATCAAAGGCCTTCGATAGTGTTGATCACCAAGTCTTATTACAAAAATTGGAACATTATGGTATAAGGGGGACTGCAGGTAAATTAACACATACTTACAAGACCGGGTACAAAGTACAGAAATAATATTTAAACTAAACCAAATAGAAACAAAATATGAATCCTCATTATCAACTGTTAAATATGGAGTCCCACAGGGATCTGTGCTTGGGCCTTTACTATTTACATTATACTGTTACCATGGCGGCAGACTCGCGATGCCGATCAATAAATGATGGCCAGTGGAGATTCGGGAAACTTCGGGGCCGATCGATACCGGAAGCAACAGTCAGTTGAGGTAGTGTTGTTGTGGCGTGCGTTGTGTAAGTATGGCCGAGCGTACGTGTAAAGACGAACTGATAAAAATGTAATTGTGAACAGTGTATTGCTACGGAAATAAAGTGCAATTTTTTGTGTTTGTAACCTCAACTTTTTATTTCACGAACCCACAAAGTCACAACTGGTGAAGTGGGATAACGGCCATGGAATCGGCACTGGAAAAGATTTTACACAAAATGGAAGAAATGAAGACGGCCAACGACAACATCGCCGAGAAGATGCAAGAACTGAAGGCCGAAATAACACTGAAGACGGAAGCGGCAAATAACAACTTGGCCACGACAATGACTGCAAAGATGGCCGAACTGACCACAGAAATGAGGGCAGCGAACGACAGCCTGGCCATGGAGATGAAAGCGGCAAACGAGGTCCTTGCCGTGAAGTTTGAAGAACAGTTGGCCGGCATGAGGGATAACGTGACAGAGCTGGGCAAGCGGATGGGCCAAGTGGATGAGCGCGTCGAGGACCTGGCGAGCCGCGTTGACGACCTGGAGGGAAAGGCCGACAG
This sequence comes from Mantis religiosa, assembly GCA_030765055.1. NCBI lineage: Eukaryota > Metazoa > Arthropoda > Insecta > Mantodea > Mantidae > Mantis > Mantis religiosa. Next base: position 215,683,888 of record CM060947.1, on the reverse strand, counting down.
CAGCGTCAAGTCCCTGAACGCCATAGTAGAGGACGTCGTCGGCAGGAAACTGAAGGATTTGAAGGCCGACGCGCCGGGACGCGACACAACATCTGCGCGCGTCAAACCGCCGAAATATGACGGCGCGTCAACATTTGAGGTCTTCCGCCGCCAGTTCGACACAGTGGCCAAGCACAACAGATGGTCACCGGAGGAGGAGGCCACACAGCTAATAGCCAGCCTCCAGGGACGGGCCGCGGAAGTCCTAAACGCGGTGCAGACAACGGCGGTCCCCAAGGACATCTGGGAGGCCCTGGAGAATCGTTTCGGGAACCACCGCTTAGCCGCAGCGTACCGCAGCCAACTAAAGGCAAGGTCACAGCAGCCGGGGGAGACGCTGCAGGAGTTCGCCATAGCGATTGAGCAGCTACCTGGCAAGGCCTTGGTTGACCTGTCACTGGAGTTCGTATCCCGGGAAGCCGCCTACAACTTTGTCGACGGGGTACGGGACACGGAGATTCGTCAACGCCTAATGCTCGGCGATTATAAAACCATCCACGAGGCGCTGACAGCGGCATTAAGGATGGAGGCGGCCAAGGTAGCATCTATCCCGACGTCGAGAACGAGGAGTGTCCGCTACGCCGGAGACAGAAGACCAGCTGAGGGACGCCGGCGAACACCTAGTGGCCTGTGTTGGGGGTGTGGACAGCCCGGGCACCTGCAGAGAGACTGCCCACACCAGGAAGGGCAGCGGGAAGAACGAGTAAGGCCCGGCGTGGAGAGGGACACGTCGGCGCCATCACCACCATCCCCTCGAGTGACGCTGCGCGCCGTCAGCCGGCGTATGGATGACAGCCTCATCGCGGACGGCTGGGTAGGAGGAAAGCCGTGCCGCATGCTAGTGGACACTGGGGCAGCCGTGACCATCATCAGACCTGACGTGGCGAATGGTTTGCCGACGAGGAAGCCGAGCCGACCATACGAGCTTGTGTTGGCATTGGGCGACACCTTGCCTGTGGAGGAGGCCCTGCTGGAGCTGACCTTGGGACGGAGTCCCGTGCGTCTGTGGGTGTTCGTCGCGAAGGTGGCTGAGGAGGTGATTCTGGGACTGGATGCCCTCAGGAGCCACGAGGCGACGGTCGACGTCGGCAGGAAGGTCCTGAGGCTCAACGGAGAAGAGGTTATACTCCGTCAACCAGAAGAGTGCCTTGGAATCGGTAGGGTCATCTTGAACGAAGACGTGGTTGTCCCAGCAAGGAGCGAGGTGCTGGTGACGGCGCGACCGGAAGGTCAGACAGCAGGTTTGATTCAGAGGCCGCAGGAGTACGACTTCACCTCGGAACATCGCAGAGGGAAGAGCCACGGTAACGCGGACGCTATGTCCCGAAGACCCTGTCCAGAAGAGTGCGGCCAATGCACAAGAGTGGAGGAGAAGGAGCGTGCCACAGCAGTTCGAGTAGTCACGGCAATGCCTGCTGATGGCTGGGATAGCGCAGGCCTGAGGAGGGAGCAGCTGGCGGACGCAGACTTGGGGCCACTATGGAGGGATGTGGAGAACCTGATGGACCACCTCCACGACATGCACGAAATGGCTCGCCAGAACATCCAGAAGGCGAGCGACCGCATGAAAACCCGATACAACAGGCAAGCCAACAGCCAAGGGTTCCAGCAAGGTGACCTGGTCTGGTTGTACCGCCCGACCCGGACCAAGGGACGCTGCCCGAAGCTTCAGCAGCCATGGCAAGGACCGTACCGTGTGGTGAAGAGGATTAACGACGTGGTCTACCGCATCCAGAAGGTGCCCCAAGGAAAGATGGTGGTACACCTGGATCGCCTGGCCAGCTACGAAGGCGCTGTTCGGGACGACCAGCCTTTAGGAGGGAGCAGTGTTACCCTGGTGGCAGACTCGCGAAGCCGATGAATAAATGATGGCCGGTGGAGATTCGGGAAACTTCGGGGCCGATCGTGACCGGAAGCGATAGACAGTTGAGGGAGGTGTTTGAAAAAATAAACAGTTTTAGGTTATCTAGCAAATTGAATTTGTGAAGAGTGTATTTGCTACGAGAATAAAGTACAGTTTTTGTGTTTGTAACCTCGACCTTTATTTCACGAACCCACAAAGTCACAATACCATATATAATACTGTATAATCACACTACATTATGAGCATCTTTGTATATATACACAGTACTTAAAGCAAATAAGGCAGTAGCAGCTACACTTCATAAGGAAGACTCTGACCATGAATATCTACTGCAGTTAAGTATGGAAAAGACATATTTTCTCAGCTCAGGAGATAATCCTAATATGAATAAATTATTTTTTATTGGGTACATTAAAATTATAATTTTCCTTTAATTGGAGTAATATGAATAAATTATTTTTTATTGGGTACATTAAAATTATAATTTTCCTTTAATTGGAGTACTTTAAAATTTAATCTTAATCTCCTATACAGTCAAACTGTAGTTACATTGTGTATGGTGACCCTTCCCCATCTCCAGTCTCCATTTGAGCACATTTATTTCCTACCTTTTCTCTAATGTATCCTGTTCTCACTCCCTGCTTTAATTTCTATTTTTCTATAAGCTTTTTTTTTTTTTTTTTTTTTTACCTACCTTCTCCACTTTGCTCTTAGTAGTAAATTTCATTATACACGTCCCTAATCTTTTCTACCCAAATTTCATTATTTAACTATAGCCCCACTTCTATGTCTGTCTTCTCACTTTCTCTACCTCCATCAGTTTTTCACTCATCAGACTTTCATCTTCTTCCGGATATTACATTGTTATTATAAGTCATTCTTTACTACCTTCTATTCAATTTTTAATCTATTCAATAGTTCATTTCTAGAATAATTCTGACATGGTTATGAAAATTATGCCTATTTATGACAAAAAGCTTAGTTCACTGTTGATATATTTCCTACTCAGTTTAAAAACATTACTCTAAATGTTTTACAACAAATTTTATGTAAATATTCTTAAAAAATAAATAGATTAAACAGAGCTATGTATTTAACCATGAATAATGCAGTTAGATTAATGTTTTTGACATTCTGCTGTAACAGATAAAGACCATGGAACTCAAGTGTTAAATATGTCGCAGATAACAGTTACACTTTAAAACTTTTCACTAAAGAAACATGTTTTAAAATTAATTACATTCAAAATCATTTTCATTCCTGACACAATAGCTTAAACAAGAGGTACAAACAAGTAGACAATTATCTTACTTAAACATTCTAAAAAGGTAAGCTGCACTCACCTGTGGTTGTGCCTGACTAGGAACATGTTGCTTTTGTTGACGAGCTTGAGCAATGGCTGTTTGATCTAATAAATCCCATGACTTCTGTCTACGGTTAGTTGGTGTACCAGCCCCACCAACCTGAATCTGACCATTTCCTCCATCACTACGAGGAGATGGGCTTGTAGTCACAGGGGTACCAACACCGGCAGATGGAACACCAGGCTAAAGAAAATAATCTCTTATTTAAAAGTCATATCAAACAATACTGAAGAATTTACTTCACTCTATTTCTTTAAAAGCTATAAAAACCTTATTTAAAATATTATTTACATTATGTGTTAAAATTTTAAACGCAATCGTTTCGCCATAATAGGGGACTTCTACACACAAACTATATTCTCTGAGTAATGAACATTAATACTGGAATGAAATAATGCTAATTGCGCAAAACACTTTATTTGTAACTTAATAACTTAGCAAAGTGCTAATTTACATTTAATTCCACAGGGAATTTAGCAATTTCAAAAACAAAAGATGAAATCCCATCAGTTAACAGATCTGGAATATACCAACTAAGTTGTAAGAATTGTGAAAAATGCTACATAGGTCAAACTAAAAGAAATCTAATAACCAGAGTCAAAGAGCATTTTAGAAACATCAGATTGAAACAAGAAGATAAGTCAGCAGTAGCATTTCATTTTTGGAATGAAAATCATGACATTGATCCAAATCCAAAATTATTAAAAGGAGTGATAAACCAAAATAAATTGACAACATGGGAGAACATATTCATATGTAAAAATAAGGATCGTGTAATGAACTTTGAAATCCCACCAGTAGATAATTTGAAAAAAAAAGTTCATCGTTCCACCAACAGAGACAGAGAGAGAGAGAGAGAGAGAGAGAGAGAGAGAGAGAGAGAGAGAGAGAGAGAGAGAGAGAGAGAGAGAGAGAGAGAGAGAGAGAGAGAGCAGACAACAACAGATACCAGTTGGAAAGAGATTGAAAATGGAGGTAATTGCCTTGGAAACTAGTCTCTCATTAATATAAAAAAGTAAGTGACGAGTATCAATAAACCAACTACAATTAAATAATAATAATAATAATAATAATAATAATAATAATAATAATAATAATAATAATAATAATAATTTATTCACCATTCAGTAATTACAAATAATTACAATAGGGTACAAAAGTGAATCGAGAATCTTCTCGATTCACTTTTGTACTAATTTGTGCTTCACTGTCCCTACGCTTCTTCCAAGTTTATACTTTGAATTACAATAGGCTTCGTCACATGTAATAGCTAACTTAAATTTAATAAAAACACTATATATAACTATATTTCAGAAGCATAAAATAATCATGTTTTATATGTCTTCCTTACATTTGTCTATAAACTCTTATAAGTTATAAAAGGGGTTCTCAGTTAACCATTTGTACAGTTTCTCCTTAAACATTTGAGTAGGTAATTTGTGTATTCTTACAGGAAGTACATTGAAGAGTTTTATACCACTTATTTTATAATACTGAGAGGTCTTCTAAAGCCTATGGAAGGGCATATCCAGTTTTTTCATGTTGTGCGTATTGTATGTATGTATTTCATTTCTTATGTTATAGTTTTGTGTGGCTTACAATGCTCTAATTTCTTTGAATCTGTTAATATTCGAATAGCCTTCTTTTGGAGTTTTAGTACCTCCACTATTTTTGGACTACTACCCCATAGTATCAAACCATATCTAAAGAAGAATGAAAAATATGCCATGCGTACATATTCTTTTGATACAGCTCTTTTTAAATTTGCTAATAAGAATAATAGTTTTTGCGATTAACCTAATAGTGTAACTATGAAGCCTAGGACTAAAGTACAGCATAGTAAGTTGCGACAAACGGTGCACATCTCATTGTATATGAGAACTCCTAGTGGTTTATTAGGACAAATATGAGTCAGATGAAGAATTTACTGTCATGCTGGCAAGTTGGCCAAGGTAGTTCAATGGTTAAGAGCAACCGGATGGAGAATGGGAGATCCGTATTTAAAACCCTGGCAATGGTATTGAATTTTTCAGTCTGACTCTATCCATATAAACCTTAGCCTACATAAGGCTAGTGTGGCAGAATGATTAGGATATTAAGATATTGACAACCTTACATTCCAGAGAAGTAAAAGGATTATTATTGCTATTATGTGCTTCAAATGGGAAGAGTTCTCGCCTGTAGCGAATCAGATGCGTTAGAGCCTTCACTGTTGCCACCTCATTATCCCCACTCTTTTTATATTTCCCTCTCTCTCTTGCGAGTGTTCGTGGCTCTAGATGTAAGGAAATGCAAACAGTACTTTCCAAAGTTTTATAATAATGCAGTTGTTGAAATCACAATTGCAACATGAATATTCGTATATTATGCAAATGTTTTAAATATGTAGTTTAAAGTATAAACTTGAAAGAAGCATAGAGACAGTGAAGCACAACTTAGCACAAAAGTGAATCAAGAAGATACTGACACACTGCTTCACTCACACTGTGAGTGTGAGTGAAGCAGCCTGTCAATATCGTCTCGATTCACTTTTATGTAGTTTAAAGTTAATTATAGTTTATGAATTACTTATTTTTCTAATCCATCGAAAATACCAGCAGTGCACCCGTATAACTGTGAATGTTACTTATGTTAAGAGATAATTCGTCATTGTCATTGTCTTTAACGTCTGAGTACTTCAAACTTATGATGATAGTTTCCATAATCTCGTTACATGCTATTTCTTTCCAAAAGTCGTCTTCTTGTAGTTTATCTGATGTCTCATGCAGTTTTCCCAGTCTTGTCAATTTCTTCGTGAATAAGTTGTTCAACGTCAGTCAGTTTAAAAATATTATTTCTGTTTGCAACATAATTTAAGCCCACATTAACTCTATTGGATTGTTCTAGCAGTAATAAGGGGGGGAAGGTGGATCACATTTCATTGATCCAGCTGATACACTTTTTCATGGAAGAGTAACTGAATAATGCTGCTTTGAACTCTAGAGTAAATAGAGATTACGAATCATTCATAAACAAAGATATAATGTGACCAGACACGTTCTGCCAGATTAGCAAGAAGTGTATAGTTTTTTCTCATCGAATTTTACAAACACCTTGGCTTATTCAAAGCACATATTACTTTTACCACGTCATGTCAAATGTTTACGTTTCAGTTCTGAGTAATTTCAAATATACGTTCACGCATACATGCCAACCAATAATGCTATTCATTACAGTGCTCACGTTGCAATGCATTGTTATAATATAATGGTATCTACTTTATTTAATTGTATTAGGATAACTATTTGAGCTAAAAATATGGGGTTTTTACGGTTATGTTACATATATTACTCTTTCCTTCCTCATAGATCAGTATTTGCAAAATCTGAATTTTTGTCTTAGCACAAATAGTATTTATTAGAGATTGATTAGTTTGCCGCTTGTCACACACCACTTAGGGGGAATGCAATACGACAACACTGCAGGACTCTGATTGGTGCTCACCTAGTAGCGCTCAAGGACAAACACATAAGAATATAATTGTTTACTCTTAAGGAATTACGAATACGAATCTGTAATGCACTTTACATGCTTTTCTGTACTTCTTACTCACATGTGGTAAAAGATTTAGGTGTCCATCAACAGTAAAGTTGTCACTGGAACCTGATTCTGGTATCATTCTTGTTATTGAATGTTTGACATGACATCGACTTCTCACTTCTTCTGACACTGACACGAGTGCTGAAAAGAAAATGAGATGTGAAGTTTCTCATTGGCTAAATATATAAAACTCTATTTGTTAGCAACAACTGCTATTATTCTTGCAGAAACAGTTTTGAAACTTTTTTAGAGCCCAAAATGTCAAATAAATTCTTGCTAAGAAAGCCTCTCCATTTTAGTGTTCAATGTTCTGAATTCTATTTGTGGACCAGGTTTGACTTTTCTTTAATTAGAATCATACCCTCTCCTTAAAAGAGGGATGGAATGTGACTGTTTCACTGCAAATGATTAAAATCCAATAAAAACCTGCAGTGAACTAATTACACTGACCTTCATTTTCTGTTATGATGGAAATATGCTACTTATATGGACGCACATGAAGCGATGTTGCAATGCAGCAAAACACTGAAAAGGACAATGATTTGAGTAACCAGTCCAGTATTGTATCGCCACTGAGGGGGAGTTTGCTTGAAATTGAAAGACTGGTGGTGAATAAAGACGCCAATACAGAGGGAGGAAGTCAAGTGGTAGAAAAGATAGAAAGTAGGAACACTGGTATTGTTCTTAGAAGCCAAAGAAGCTAAATTATTTCAGGTTTAGGGCAGGTTCACAAGGGATGAGGCAGGGGAAAAGGGAGTTGTAAAGATGTTTTGAGCATTTGACAGGTTTCAGTATGAGGTATGTTAAAAGTATAACACAAAACACCCCGAGGCAGGGGAAAAGGGAGTTGTAAAGATGTTTTGAGCATTTGACAGGTTTCAGTATGAGGTATGTTAAAAGTATAACGCAAAACACCCCGATTCTAGCTGATGTTGAAACTTGGGTGGAAGATATAGTGCAAGTAAGCATGCCAGGTTTCACATTTATTAGTAAATCAGGAAAGAGGAGGAAGAGAAAGGGAAAATTGTCTGGGGGCTTGGGGGTATTCATAACAAATCATGTAATAAGTAAAATTAATGTGAGAAACTCACAGATGGAGTGATGTGGATGATTATAAAGGAATGGGACATATGTGTTGGAATAATGTATAACCCTCCAAAAAATTGTTTTTTATAATCCCCTTTTCCTTTGGGATGTAGAAATGGATATGGAGAAGATTAGGAGTGAACTCTCCCTGACCAAATTTTTGATAGTGGGTGATTTAAGTGCAAGAAGTGAGTGATGAATTGCAAGGGAGGATAAGAAATAAAGTAATAAGTAAAATTAATGTGAGAAACTCAGACATAGATGGAGTGATGTGGATGATTATAAAGGAATGGGTCATATGTGTTGGAATAATGTATAACCCTCCAAAAAATTGTTTTTTATAATCCCCTTTTCCTTTGGGATGTAGAAATGGATATGGAGAAGATTAGGAGTGAACTCTCCCTGACCAAATTTTTGATAGTGGGTGATTTAAGTGCAAGAAGTGAGTAGTGAATTACAAGGGAGGAATAGCTGACCTGTGGGAGCGATTTAAGAAGATCTGAGGAAGTTTTTTATAATAAAACTAGCACAATTTTACAATTTTTTTTTTTAAATTACAATTTTAACTGTAAAAGTAGAAGGATTGAAACTAACTGAATTTTGCAAGAATACAAACTATGTCTACTAAATGGGTGTTGGGGGGGAGATGAGGCAGGGGAACATACATGTGTAAGGGGTTTAGGGCAGAGTGTAGTATACTATGCTATGTGTAACGAAGAGTTATTGTTTAAGATAGCTAATTTTAAGATCTCTAATGTGTATGCTAATAGTGTGCATTTCACAGTAGAAATAGCTCTGCATATTAAGGCAGAGGGAGAAGAAATGTCCAACAGAAAGGGTGTTGAAAATTGAGAGTTACAAGTGGAATAATGAGAAAGAAGAAATGTTTTATGAGGTGATTGGGTTTGAAATGGCAAAAATATATATGCATGGGATTGACTATATGGTAAGTAAGGTAAGAGTAATAGAGGTGCTGGATATCTATACATTTGTACTGAAATGGGAGAAAGGAACATGAGAAGGTTAAGCCAGAAGGGGAGCATGCTTAATGATTGGTTTGATGGAGAATATAGAAATATGAGGAATTTGGTAAGAAGGGCAGTAACAAGATGGAGGAAGGTAATGGAAGTGTAGGGAGGAAAGAAATAATGCAACATAAGGAGGCATTTAAATTGTTGGTTGAATCGAAAAAAGAAAAATTTGGAGGGAATAGAGCACGTCAAATTTAGGCTAAAATTATTTCAGAAGGGGTTAGTCAAGTATGACAGGTAGTCAGAAAGTGTACAAGGAAACAAGTTAAAAATGCATTAATTAAACCAACTGAGTGGTTGAGTTATTTTGATCAACTGTTTGAAAGAGAGGAGAGGATTAAAACAAAATGGGATCTTGAGTTGGCTTGTGGTTATACAGATGAGTTGGACAGACCATGTTCAAATGAGGCAGTTTTGAAACAGGTGGGAAGCTTTAAAAGGAAAAATAGCAGTAGGAATGGATGGCCTGCCAGTAGAATTCCTTCAAGCATGGTGTGAGGATAGGGGCAGACTGAAGTGCATGACTAGACTACTGGCATAAAGGAGAATAGAAGACTACCATAGAGATGAAGAGAGGCTACAATTCAGCCTATATATAAAGGAAAAGGAAATAAAGGTGACCCGGGGAACTATAGAGCAATATCATTATCAAATATGGAAAAAATCTTTACAGGAATATTGGCAGAAATGATGGAACCTAAACAGATATTAACCAAAAATTATCTCCATTTTAATGGGATTTTGGAAAGAGCGATAACAAATGGTTGTCATGGACAACATGATTATCAAAGCATTAGCTGACAAGCATTTATAAGTGAAAAGAGTTAGGTTGTACGCTATATTCACAGACTTTGAGAAGGTGTATGGTAAAAGAATAAGAGAAGCTTGGTGGTATATGCTGAGACGCAAGGACTAAGTAAAGAGATGGTAGAATTATTAGATTTTTTTCTTTTCTTTTTTTTGGTGCTTAATGCCCACTTACTACAAGTGGTGCTGCAGGGGGTGACAGAGATGATACATGAAATGAAGATGAAGCAACGGTGGAATGAGATGGCGGGGGAAGCTAGAGTACCCTGAGGAAACCCACCCCTATTCTGCTTTGTTCACCACAAATCTCACATGTGGTCACCTGGGATTGATCCTAAGCTGCTTTGGTGAGAGTTGAGTGGTTTAACCACTTGGCCATGGCATTGCCTAGAACTATTAAATGAACTATATCAGGAAAATGCATTTTATATAAAATGTGGGGAAGAAGAGGTAACCGTTGAGCTAAATCTGCAGAGGTCTTAGACAAAGATGTAAACTGAGTCCTATTTTGTTTAATCTATTTATAGATGACATCATGAATAGTGTAAGTTTAGCAAATAAACACATGAGTTATAGAAAACTGGGAAACCCCAGGCTTGCTGTATGCAGATGATTTAATGGCTGGAATTGGTCTGACTCATTCTATAAATCAGATAGATATTGTAACGCCTGGGGTCTTAAAGTGAATCAAAATAAAACTAAATAATAGTGGTATTTGGTGATACTAGAGTAATATTTGGAGGAATTTTGTAACAGTGATGTCCAAATTAATTCATAAAACTGTATGTAGCCCATTTTTCACACTGCATCACTTACATTTTAATTTTTTGAGGGACTGGTTTTGGGAGATGCTTCAATTTTGAACCTCGAAGGTCTGACAAATATATGCGCATGTTTTCTTGATGCTAATGTTAAAATATTGTGACTTTGTGGGTTCGTGAAATTAAAAAGTTCAATTACACCACTCAAAATGTTCTTTATTTCCACCTTATTCCAATATCACAATTACAATTTAATGTACACAATTAAATTTTGCCAGTTCGTCTTTACACGTATGCTCGACGCTACTTACACACCGCATGCCACAACAACACTACACTCAACTGACTGTCGCTTCCGGTATTGATCGGCCCGAAGTTTCCCGAATCTCCTTTTATGGAGGGGGAAAACATTCTCGAAGCTTCGTGTCACTTCGAGTGGCAGGAGGAGGGGTAAACAAAGACTCAGCTACCCCTCCTGTCTCCCCTCTCTCCACCGGCCATCATTTATTGATCGGCATCGCGAGTCTGCCGCCTGGGTAACACTATATATATATATATATATATATAGTGCGTATGTTTATTGAAAATACCACACCGTAAATTCTTAGCTGAGATGTTCTTCGCTGGTCACTCACAATGCAAATACTGAAACCCTCACCTGAAAGCAACATCTAAAGATGACAACAAACATGATGGTATTACGGACCTGCTATGACCTATTATGACCTGCTTCCTTTCCAGCTAATTGACACACAAATGAACTCTATCCACCACACTGCACATGGGCTGCAGACTACCAAGAAATGTTGATGCTACAGCAATGCGTTAGGTCCTGACAGAAGGAGAGAGCAAAATGCTATATACTTTATAGCATACATTTATTAGAAAACTCTTTTTTAGCCATTCATAATTAAATGTTTGTGTAAACTATAGTGTCAAATATTGCTTTACAAATTACATACTTATTTTTTGATGAAAATCTTGAAGTTAAACAAAATGTTATAAGAAAAGTGAGCTCCTTTTAATGACCTGCAGTTTATAGTTCATCATGTATACCCTCCTTAATGGAATGTCCAAATTGTTCAAAATATATGTTGAAAAATTTGTAGTAATTAAATTAAAGAAATTTTTACTTCACTGGAATGGATTTGAATTAAAATTTACAGTTGTAATGTGCCCGGTATGTGTTTATAATATCGTCTTATTGACCAAATGAAATTTTGATCTTTAGTTATAATTTTTTTTTTTTTTTAAACATGAAAAGGAGTTAACCCGGTTGAAGATCCTTGTATCTTAACAAGAAAATTAAATTTAAATGAAAAAAGGCACAATAAACCTGCTGAAAATGCTAGCCCAATCCCCCAAAAAAGGGGCAAATTGAATCAACCACTGCTGGGCGGGTAGTTTATTTTGTCATGATAGAATTTAATATTGAAAACTGTTTTTTTACGCCTTTTGGCATTTTATTAATTGTTATTTATAGTTTTTCACTGTTTTTTTTCCTAATTGTGTATATTTATTTCATTGCCATTTGGTTTTGACTTTTTACTGTATAGTTAAATTTATCTCTGGCTCTTGCCATGATTTAGTTTTTGAAAGAGCGCTAAGGACCAAGCAGTTGAGCGCCCTTATATATAAATGATCATCATCTGTAACTATTCTATATTTCCTTTAGTGTACTTTAAATGTTTTGGTTCTGAAACATGTTTCCATATTTAATTTTTATAGCTATAAGTAATTTATTGAAAAGATTCACCCCATAACACACAGAATGATTTTAATTGTCTTGGTTCTAAAGGTTTAGGTATGAAAATTGTGTTCACTCCTAATGCCATCATATTCTTGGGAGAAATGGCTACATATCAATACAACAATGGCATTTATTATAAGGGTGTCTGGTATTTGCTTCCATTTTATGAGGAGTTCAAAGTGAGTTTTTTTCTTTTTTCCCCCAAATTTTTTATGATTGCCCATTTTTGCGAAGGTAAATGTATGTCTATGAATAGCAAATTCTTTATTTTTTTATGTTTAATATTTATAATTTCTAATATCTCCAAAAGCCTCTCTTTAATATCTAATTATATTGAATTAATGAAGTAGAAAAACTCTTTAATCTTTTCCCTTTCCCTTTAGAAAAGGGAAAGCATTTTCTCAAAATGACTGTTAACTGTGAGAAGAGTTGCTTCTGTGCACTACAAAAAAAAAAAAAAAAAAAAAAAAAAAAAAAAAAAAAAAAAAATTAATAATAATAATAATAATAATAATAATAATAATAATAATAATAATAATAATAATAATAATAATAATAATAATAATCTTTCCTCAAATTTGTATTTAATCTTCATAACATGTTGTATACTAATTTGTTATACATAACATCAAGTACTAGTACATACCAGCCAGATAAGCCACAGTTTCTGGGGTTACTTCAAACTTGTCCCGTTTATGAGTCTTGGCAATGACACCCAGCAACATAGTCAGTATTCTTGTTGTGCGAGAAACAGTGGTTGGTGTTGGATGTCTAAATCCTTTGAGCAGGTGTCCCACCAGAGCAAAATGGAAATTTGCTGCAAATACAATGTGCAATGTTTGTCTAAATATTAAAAGTATTAGCAATCACATACAGTATTATCATGCAAAATGAAACAAAGAGATAAATAATTGTGTTGTAACACACAAAAAGGAAACATTACACTCAATTCCTATAAGTGTAACACAAACATTTCTTAATGCACTTAAGGGACGTATTAATTGTATATTATAAAACTCCGAAGTTGAAAAAGAGAAACAATATAACATGTTTTATTACACAAATATAAATATTTGTTACAAAGGCTTCACTTATCTTAAGAAATTGGCGTTAACACTTCTTTCTAATGGAGATTGATTTCACAAAGATTGTATCTTCAGTCCACAAAATGATTTCACAATCTGTTTGTGAAATCGATCTCCATTAGAAAGAAGTATTAACACCAATTTCTTTAGATAAGTGAAGCCTTTGTAACAAATATTTATATTTGTGTAATATTTATTGCTTCACTGTAGCTAGCTTCATTTTCTACGTAGTCAATATAACATGTTGCTTAAGTTAGAATTAGTAACACAATTTACTTACCATTTTCAAAACAAGACACATGCTTGTTGAGAACCAGGTTAATGGTTCTGTAGATTTATAGGCTACAATTAAAGATTATAATACTTGGAAATTGATAAAAGACGGAACAAACAATATAACACATTGAGTTGGAATTTATAAACATAACTTCACTTACTATTTTGAAATAGCAAACAATTAAAATAATGAAAGAATGAACTTTTGATGACAAGTCATGTTTCAAATGACAAATTTACAATGGACCTAATGTCAGAATCTATAAATATTACAATTCCATGACGTGTGAAAGATGGCAAATTACAAAGCTGCCTACTTTCTTTTTGTATGATATCCAACTTATAGCATCATAATTATATATAAAAGTCCCATGGCTCAATACAATAAACTGCACCGATGGCATTGTCATGCTTGCTGCGACAAGCGGGAACCGGGTGTTGGACGCTTACCAAGAGAAAGAAAGAGACAGAGAGACTTCAGAATTTTGTCTTGCTCTTGCCACCGCGAATGTTCTCGGATAGTCTACAGCATTCTAGAAACAATGACTGGAGGCATAAATACAGGCAAGTATTAGAAGCAGTTGTGTGATGGTTATTGTGACAGTGCACATTAGAAGTGTACCACAGTGATTTCTTTCATTTGTTTATGTGCGGCAGAGTACCGAGTCAACCTTGAAGACAGCTGATTGTTAATTTCACATCTTTTTACTGCAATAAAGTGTGTTATAAATTTCTATACAACAGACTTTTGATTCTACGTAACCCCCACAGTCACATTTGGTGTCAGGAGTGGAACACGATGATGGAAACTACATTGGCGAAGATCTTAGAAGAGCTGAAAGCAATGAAGACGGCAAATGACAACCTCACTGCCGAGCTGAAAGAAATGAGAACAGCAAATGACACTCTCGCTACGAAGATGGAAGCAGCAAATAACCTGTCAGTGGAGCTGAAAACGGTAAATAACAACCTGGCCACGAAGAAGATCGAAATGAAGTTCGAATTTTAACGACGGAAATGAAAGCGTATAACGACAGCCTGGCCACGGAAATGAAAGCGGCGAATGACAGCCTGGCCACAGAAATGAAGACTGTGAACGAGACCCTCGCCGCCAAATTTGAAGAGCAGTTGGCCGACGTGAGGGATGACGTCACGGAGCTAGGCAAGCGCATCGAAGACCTAGCGAATCGTGTTAACAATATAGAAGGGAAGGCCGACAGCAACAACAAGTCCCTGAACATCATGGTGGAGGACATCGTCGGCAGAAGACTGAAAGATCTGAAGGCCGACGTGCTACGACGCGACACAACATCTGCGCACGTCAAACCACCAAAGTACGACGGCACCTCAACTTTTGAAGTCTTCCGCCGCCATCCACACAGTGGCCAAGCACAAGTGGTCGCCAGAGGAAGAGGCTGCACAGCTGATTGCCAGCCTCCAGGGAAGGGCCGTAGAGGTGCTGAACGCGATTCAGACAGCGTCCGCACCCAAGGACATCTGGGAGGCCCTGGAAAACCGGTTCGGAAACCACCGCTTGCCCCAGCCTACCGCAGCCACCTGTAATCTAGAATACAGCAGCTAGGGGAGACACTGCAGGAGTTCGCCCTGGCAGTCGAACAGCTGGCCAGCAAAGCCTTGGTCAACCTCCCACCTGGATTCGTATCCCGAGAAACCGGCTATTCCTTCGTCGACGTGGTACGAGACGCCAAAATACGTCAGCGCCAAATGCTCGGCGACTATAAGACCATCCACGAGGCGATAACAGTCGCATTGAGGATGGAAGCGGCAAATGTGACGGTTACCCCGACTTCGAAGACAAGGAGTACCCGCTACGATGGAGACCGAAGACCAGTCCAGGGACGCAGAAGAAGACCAAGTGGCGTGTGTTTGGGGTGTGGCCAGTCGGAACACCTGGAGAGAGAGACTACCAACACCAAGCAATCCAACATGAAGAGCAGTCGTAAAACGAGTAAGGACCGGTGTAGCGAAATGCACATCGGCGCCATCGCCACCATCCCCTCGAGTGACTGCGCGCCGTCAGTCGACGTACAGATGACAGTCTCATCGCGGAAGGTTAGGTTAAAGAGAGACCATGCCGCGTGCTTGTGGACAACGGGGCAGCCGTGACCATCATCAGACCTGAAGTAGCAAGGGGTTTGCCGTCGAGAAAACCAAGTCGACAAAACCAGCTTAGTGATGGCATCAGGAGACAGCTTGCCGTGGGGAGGGAGGCCCTGCTGCAGTTGACCTTGGGGCGGAGAGCCTTGCGTCTGTGGGTGTTCGTCGCGAAGGTGGCTGAGGAGGTGATACTGGGACTGGATGCCCTCAGGAGCCACGAGGCGACGGTCGAATCGGCAGGAAGGTTCTGCGGCTCAATGGAGAAGAAGTGATGCTCCGGCATCCCGAAGAACGCCTTGGAATCTGCAGGTTCATCATGAGAGAAGACGTAGTTGTGCCCGTGAGAAGCGAGGGGGTGGTGACGTTAACTGCAGAGGTTTTACTCCAATTAGCCCCGGACCCATAGGTCCAAAGACCCTGGCCTCCTTCAGCCAGGGAGTTACCGAGCTGTCCCTAAAGGGCGCCTGGCGCCTCCGTGGGGCTTTCCATAAGGCAAGACCTAGAGACTAACAAGCCCCCCCCCATCTGGTCCTATGGACTGAAGACGGAATGGAAGTGGATACGCCACTTACGCGCGCCAACTCAAAAATGGGAAGGCTACTGATATGACCTCGGTGAGGCCGCCTGGTGATCTAGTATACCTTCTACTAGCTATGCTGACTAGTATGCGGGAATATTAATGGCTTCCCTCAACCCCGTCCGGAGACGTACCCGATCTCCCACGGATATTGGGAACCACTGCCCCTCGAGTCCAACCCAATTCTAACAACTCCCAATCAGGGAGGAGCTCAAATGTTCAGCCCGAGGTTCCTCTAGTAACGTCAGAGGTACCACGAGTGCTAGGTGTCCGCAGCGCCCACGCCACGGCAGCTGAAGGGGACGGATCTGCTCCCCTACGGGAAGAGGGGGTGGTGACAGCGAACTGGAAGGCCAGCTTACGAAGAACGTGATGCTGGACCGGAAGGCCTCTGCACATGGACTCTGTGTAGCCAAGAACTTATTGCCGTGCCGAGAGAAGGTGCCGGTGAGGCTGCTCAACCCATCAGACACCTTCGTGGCATTCAGGCCGGGACGGAGTCGAGGACGTGCGAACCCACTGTCAGCGTAACGCCAATCAACAACACCCAGGAGCCGGGTCCCTGGGGCACCGGCTGCAAGGTTTACTGGAGAGGACAGCCGACCACCTGACCGCAGAACAGCTAGAGAAGGTTCGACAACTGCTGAGGCGATATCAGGGCGTCTTCAGTCAAGGCAACAGCGACTACGGCCGCAAGGACCGAGTGATCCACCACATCAACACCGGAGACACCCGATCTATTCGGCAACTACCCAGATACATTCCGCTGGCAAAACAAGCGGCGGTACGCGACATGCTGGAGGATATGAGATCCAGGGGAGTGGTTGAAGAGTCTGACAGCCCTTGGTGATCCCCTGTAGTCTTGGTAATGAAGGACGGCAAGCTACGTTTCTGCGTGCACCACAGGAAGCTGTACGCTGTCACCAGGAAGGACTACTTCCCCGTACCCCAGATTGACGACACCCTGGACACGCTTGCTGGTGCGCAGTGGTTCTCGACCCTGGTCCTGAAGTCGGGTTACTAGCAGGTGGCTCTAGACCCGAGAGACAAGAAGACCGCATTCTTGACATGCCAAGGGTTTTGGAAGTTAACAGTTATGCGCTTTGGTCTCTGCAATGCACCAGGTATCTTCCAACGCATCATGGAGTCCGTAATGAAGGATTGACATATGACGTCTGCCTGCTATACCTGGATGATATCATCGTCCGCAAGACATTCAGAGCCCATCTCGACAACATGAGCAAGGTGCTACAGAGACTTCAGGTGACCAACTTGAAGCTGAAAGTGAAGTGCCAGCTCTTCCGCAGGGAAGTCAATTATTTGGGCCACATAGTCTCACCAACCGGAGTGGCCAGAGACCCAGAGAAGATGCAGGCTGTGAGAGATTCGTCTCGCCCAAAGGATAAGCGAGAATTATGCAGTTGTTACCGCCGCTTCATAAAGGGCTTCTCCATCATCACCAAGCCCCTAATTCGTCTGACGGAAGAACACCGGCCATATGTGTGGACAGAGGACGCCGAAGGCGCTTTCCAGCAGCTGAAGGTAACGCTTTGCAGTGCTCCTATTTTGGGATTCTCACAACCAGGAGGCGCCTGCTTTGTGGACACTGACGCCTGCGATCATTGCATTTGAGGCGTCCTAACCCAAGTCCAGGATGGCCATGAGCAGGTGATAGCCCACTACAGCAAGATGCTGTCCAAGGCAGAGAAGAACTACTACGTCACCCGGTGTGAGTTAGTGGTAGTGAAGATCTTGGAGCACTTTCACAAATACCTGTATGGTAAGCCATTCCACCAGAGGACTGACCACTCTGCCCTAACTTGGCTACTTAGCTTTAGAACCCTGGAGGGCCAGACAGCCCTTTGGGTCCAGAGGCTGCAAGAGTGAGTTCACCTATGAACATCGTAGAGGGAAGAGCAACGCCAATGCAGATGCCATGTCCCAAAGACCCTGCCCAGAAGAGTGCAGCCAATGTACAAGGATGGAAGAGAAGGAGCGTGCCGCAGCTGTCAGAGTGATCACGGCGGTGCCTGCGGACGGATGGGATGGTGCAGGCCTGAGGAGGAGGCAGCTGGCGGATGCAGACTTGGGGCCACTGTTGAGAGAAGTGGAAGCAGGTACAAGACCAACCTGGGAGGACATCGCATCCAGAAGCACTGCATACAGGTTGTACTGGCCCCAATGGGACTCACTGAAGGCCAAAGAGAGCGTGCTGTTCCGGGTATTCGAATCACCTGATGGGAAGACGCAGGGAGAACAGTTGGTACTTCCCCGGAGTAAGATCGTCGAATTCTTGGAAGAACTGTATGCAGGTAGTTCAGGGGGACAACAAACGATCGACGAACTCCGACAGCGCTACTACTGGCTGAGGCTACGAGCAGACACTGAGAAATGGTGCCGTCAAGGTCACGTGTACGCAGAGAGTTGCGGCCCCCAGACTAGGAGCCAGGGTCCAATGCAGCAGTATAACGTTGGAGCGCCTTTCGAATGCATCGCTGTCGACATAGCTTGACCATTCCCAGTGACCGACCGAGGCAACAACTACCTGATGGTGGCCGTGGACTACTTCACCAAGTGGCTGGAACCGTATGACATCCCGGTTCAGGAGATGAAGAGGATCACCGACTGCCTCGTGGAGCAACTGTTCTGCCGTTTTGGGGTGCCGTTAGAGCTCCACGGCGACCAGGGCACCAAATTTTGAGTCCCACCTGAAGGAGGCGGCACTGGAAAGACTTGGGGGGAACAAGACACACAACACCTCTACATCCACAGTGGGACGCATTGGCGAGAGATACATCAAGACCCTATAAGAACACCTGAGGAAGGTCGTGGCCTGCCATCAGCAAGGTGGGACGTCAAAGTGCCACTGTTCTTGCTGGCTTACCACTCGTCAACACAGGACACCACTGCGTTTAGGCCAGCAACTTAATGTTCGGCCGAGAGCTATGCCTCCCTTGTGACCTGAACGTTGGGAGCACCCCGGAAGCGAAGCAGCCAACAACCAAGTATGAAGGGGTCCTTGTAGACGATCTCCACGACATGCATGTGATGGCTTTTTAGAACATCAAGATGGTGAGCGACCACATGAAGGCCTGGCACGACAGGCAAGCCAACAGCCAAAAATCCCAGCAAGGTGACCTAGTTGTACCGTCCTAACCGGACCAAGCCCAAAACTAAAACAGCTGTGGGAAGGACCATATCGGGTGGTAAAGAGAATTAACGACGTGGTCTATCGCATCCAGAAGGTGCCCTGAGGAAAGATGTTGGTGGTACACCTGGATCACCTGGCCCTTTACGATGGTGCTGTTTGGGACGACTAGCCTTGAGGAAGGGGCAGTGTCATCGGTGGCATTGTTGTGCTTGCCACGACAAGCGGGAGCCGGGAACATGGGTAGGAGTACTGGTTTCTTGCCAAGAGAAAGAAAGAGACAGAAAGCGGCTCCGGAACTTTGTCTTTCTCTTGCCGCTTCCAATGCTCTCGGACAGTCTATTACATTCTAGAAACAATTACTGGAGGTATAAATACTAGCAAGTGTAAGAAGCAGTTGTGTGATGGTTATTGCAACATGGACATTTGAAGTGTACTGCAGTAATTTCTTCCATTTGTTTACGTGCGGCAGAGCACCAAGTTGACCTTGAGGACAGCTGATTGTCAATTTCACGTCTTTTTACTGCAATAAAGAGTGTTCTAAATTCCTACAAACCAGACTTTTGATTCTATGTAACCCTCGCAGTCACAATGTTACTAAAAGAAAAAAATAATATCCAGTTAATTCAGAAAGATGATATGTACCAGAGAAAATTCCATCGATTTTTTTCAAAAAAATATTTTGTGCTAAGGCAATGAAATGCACCTTCTTATTAACTTAACCAGGTAATATATCCACAACATAACATCAAATGACTAAAGCAGATTTTTGTTTATCTAAGCAAGAAAAGAATTATCAATTAATATCTAATTCTATAATTTAAATATTTCTGAAATTCATCTGAAATTGTAAGCATAAATCAAAGTTGATGTGTAGAAAAACAAATTATTTCCCCAAATCAGTAAGTAAATGTTAAACTTACATTTGAAGCTGAGTCCTACAGCATGGTCTAGTTGTTTGAAGTGCCATTCCAGAGGTTCTCTTGTTGCCATCATCACCTGTTCCAGGGACTGCAATGTAAACATTGGAATTATTGACTAATGGCACATAATTACACAGCATAAAATTAATTGTATTCAGTAATGTAAGTGTCTTCAATTAGGAGATTAACTGTAGTTATTCAAGAAATTGCCTTCTTTTGTTTAGGCAACAGTCATGACAATTATTGGAGTGAGAGAGTACAATAAATGATGGCATAGGAAGACATGCAGTTTTATAAATAAATTTTTCCTTGATGAAATGAATTCAGTGTTGTTATTAGCAGCTTCGTTTCACAAATTATTTTAATTGCCACAACAGTAACCCCTCTTAGTACTTTTACACAGAAATCTTGTTTATATCTCACTAATACTTTCCTTGGAAATAAAGCAATTTCTGAGACAGTTACTCACCAAGGTTATTTTATACTATTTCTGTTTAAATGATGTAAATGTTTTCCTGTTCATGCTGAGAAAGTTTGCAAAATATATAGTTTGGGTTACAATAAATTGACTTAAAGCTTTACTTATGTATTAATTACTAAAATCAGAAACACTATTAACAGTGAAGTATTCAGTTGTTGGGTATTGAAATAGCCACACTTATTTACACTCACCTTCAGTCTAAATATTCAAACACGTTTGAAACATTTTCTAGGGCATTTTTCCTTGCATTTTTAGCAAGTGCTAACACTATGTGCCTCAAACTGATGTCAGCACATTCACTTCTAGCAGGAGGGGGAAACAAAAAAAAAAGAAAAAAAAAAAACCTTCAGTCACCCAACAGTTGAAGATGAGGATGAATGTCCTTTAAAATGTTTAAAATGTCTTCTAATAATTACAGTGAAAGTAAGTATAAGTGCGACTATTTCAATACTCCAACAAATATATATTAATACTAGCTGAACCTGATGTTGTCCTGTCTATATATAGCAGACAAGTAATAGTATTAATAGAGCATGTAATTATATTCACTATTGCTTGAGTTACAACAAAGAGGAATGACCAAATTAAAACTTCTTGTAACTCTTTCATAGAGCAGGATCCAATATTGATATTGTTGGAAAGAGGTTTAAAATGGTGGTGATGGTTTCCGAAACTAGTCCCTCAGTAATATAAAAATTTAAGGGACAAAGTGTCAAAGTACTGACTACAGTAGTTTTTTTAATTGATATTGTACTTTTACTCTATCAAATTAGTTTTGTGTATTTAAATAATTGATTTTATAATTCTTTGGCTGCTGTCACAATAACTGAAGGTTTATGATAACATTTAAAATTTCATGAAGTTACTTAAAACTCTAATGAGCGATTTCACCAATAGATGTTAAGACTTAACACGAGTTTAGCAATAGTTAAAACAAAAATTGCATTTCACCAACAAGTCTTAGCTTAACACTCGTGTTAAATCTCTTGTTAAACTAACAAGCTAAATTTCTGTTGTTAAGTCCTTAACAACTGTAAATAGTGAAGATAACGGACATGAACTCAGCTGTTGATATCGATTTGCTATATTTAAGACTATGTAAATGGCATTCATAATAGAGTACAGCCTATGACGAGAAATTATCTTGAGGAGCTATCAGAAGAAAATTTTCTACATAGGTATAGGCTGTCGAAACAAGTTGCTATGAAGGTTACTATGGAAGTACATGAGAGGTTAGAACATGCATCAAAAGGAATATGTCGATCTCACCTTTGTTTCAAGTATTAATAACTTTGCGATTTTATAATTCACTGAATTATTTGGATAATACATTGTCCACCTTCAAGTCACTTGTCCTTCACTCCTCGTTTTAAATTTACGTAATACTGAGTTAGAACATGCATCGAAAGGAATATGCCGATCTCGCCTTTACTTCGTCCACCTTCAAGTCACTTGTCCTTCACTCCTAGTTTTAAATTTACGTAATACTGAGTTAGAACATGCATCGAAAGGAATATGCCGATCTCGCCTTTACTTCAAGTATTAATAACTTTGCGATTTTATAATTCACTGAATTATGTGGATAATAAACTCACCACCTCCTGTCTTGAAACCTTCAAGTCACTTGTCCTTCGCTCATTTTAAATTTACGTAATGCTGAGTTAGAATATACATCGAAAGGAATATGCTGATCTCGCCTTTGCTTCAAGTATTAATAAATTTGCAATTTTATAATTCACTGAATTATGTGGATAATACACTGTCCACCTCCCGTCTTGAAATGTTCAAGTCACTCGTCACTTGTACTTCTTCGCACCTCATTTTAAATTTACGTAATACTGAAGAAGATGTTTCGTGTTTCTAGTAATTACACATGAATTTGAATTAAATTTGTTTCCAATATTTACCCACATGATATCTTTCTCTTTTACATTCACCGCATCCGTCCTCTTGTTTTCCACGATATCCTTACACTTTGTCACCAATTCAATTAACAATTCTTTCTCCATTGATGAGAAATTTGTCTCACGGCTTTTGTTTACAAGTTTGTTTACCCGCCATTTTTTCAGCTGTATGCAGAGCAAACTGAAAACAAAAGTGCACCGCAGTATGTTCACAAAATAATACGACTCATCCATAGCCTTCTATAGCTTAATATTTACAAGTTTCTTGGCATTAACACATATTTGTTAACATTTTCAGAAACAGGTTGGTGAAATGCAAGACATTTGTTGATGAAATCGGGCATAACTAAAACTGTGATACAGTGATAAGTAGAAAATTACTTTTGTGATACCTTATTCTAGGAGGAAGAGAGAGGTGCGTATTTTCTGTTGTCAACTGTCTTTCATCATCAGAATTTCAATCCTTTCAGTTTCAACTAAAAATATTTATTTTAACTCTTTCTTAAGACAACAATAACATTACACAGAAAATGAAGCTATTTACAATGGAGTAACAAACACTACAAAAATAAAAATATTTAGTAAATATTCTCCACTTAACTTAAGAAGCCGATGACAATACTTCTATTATGTTTTTATGAAATTAATTTCGTGGATATTTGCCCACATCTTCAGTCAAACACAATTCGTTGTCAAACATACTTCGTTGTTAAGGATACTATGTATTTACGTATTACCAACATCTGAAGACGAAACAAACCTAAAAACAGAATCAATTGCCGGTATGTCAAAATTCATTACGTGATTTTTATTTTTTAGAACAAATACTTTTTCCCAAACCATTAAATCTATGGGAACATTTAATTGTTTGGGAAAAGATATTTATTCTAAAAAATAAAAATCGCGTAATGAATTTTGGCATACCGGCAATTGATTCTGTTTTTAGGTTTGTTTCGTCTTCAGATGTTGGTAATACGTAAATACATAGTATCCTTGACAACGAATTGTGTTTGACTGAAGATGTGGGCAAATGTCCACGAAATTAATTTCGCAAAAACATAATAGAAGTATTGTCATCGGCTTCTTAAGTTAAGTGGAGAATATTTACTAAATATTTTTATTTGTGTAACAACAACATTATTATTAAAAGTTGTTGACTTATTCTATAGAGCAATGGCATTTTTTGGGGAGATAGCAGTATATGTGTAATTATTTACTTACTTTTCAAATGCATTTTTCACTCTGTGCATAGTAGCTCTTATATTATTTTCATGAATTCCTTAAAATATAGAGTCAATATGAAAAACCCAATGCCACGACCGGGACTTGAACCATGGATCTCCCAGTTTCCGTCCAGCCGCTCCAACCCACCAAGCCACCATGGCCAATGCGCCGACCTGACTAAATTCGCCATTTGATTCGTATATTTCCCCGGTAGACCACTAGGGGCTCTCGCATTCGAAATATACCGTTTTTGGCGACTTACTATCGTAAGTACTTGAGTCCCAGGTTTCATCATTTAACTCCTATTATTTTTAGTTAATTGATGGAAATTAATCATTTCTTCACACTAGCCGTATATAGGCTAAGGTTGTTAAGGTTGTCAGGACGGCGGGTTAGCCATGTTGGCTCGGTGGGTTGGAGCGGCTGGACGGAAACCGGGAGATCCGTGGTTCAAGTCCCGGCCGTGGCATTGGGTTTTTCATGTTGACTCTATCAACAACCTTAGCCTATATACGGCTAGTGTGAAGAAATTATTAATTTCCATCAATTTCCTTAAAATATATTTATCATTGCAATAAGTACTAGTTTTCAATATAAGTTTTGTTATGAAATTTTCCATGTTTCAGAGAGAACCATTTTACAAGGGAAGGTGCCTGCTCAGGGTATTAAAGCTATCAATTTTGAAGCGATATAATTGTTGAAATGGAAACATTTTCTCAAAAACAGACTCAACTACGTTCAAAACTTTCCATTTCACTAATGCATGCTTGATTAGAGAAAGGTGGGGGCACAAATGACATTTTAACCTATATGAGATGTTTATTTTCACATAAAAATATTTAAATTAAACTCATAGAAAAAATAGGCAGCCTAAAAGGAGATGTATGAATAAAATTATAACCAATAAATAAATTTAAGTACCTTTTCTTCAAAGGTCCCTTGTGATACTAATGTGTGCAGATTTTGCTCCAGGAGTGCAAGACCCGATGCATACAGAGATGTTTCATCCAGCTGCAGAACAGATACAGCCACCCAGAAAAGAGCTTTATGAATTGGAGATTCCTGTTTTACAAACAAATATGTACTTATTATGGCTTTTAACACAGATAATCTGCATACACCTATTGTTAATAAAAGAAAATATCAAGATTATTGTTCAAATATGATTTTTTGACAGTATTCATTTTAAGACTATCTAAAATGATAATATTGAAAAGATTTTGTGATATATGGAAGATAAATTTAAACACAGGTATTTGTCTAAGAAACTATTTGTAGTTGAGATTTAACTGTATTGGAACACCACAGTGAAGCAAAATAATTATTAATTTTTAGATGAGTCGTATTTATTACACATCTGCTTCACTTTCATGATAAATATTTGTAGTTGGTTTATTAATACTCGTCACTTACTTAATAAACCAACTACAAATAGTTTCTGAGATTAATTTTGACATCACTGTTACTAAATTCCTCCAAACACATATAACAGGTATTTGTTTTATTCACTGATGCATGATAACTATTAGAGGATATAACAACTTGTAAACATATTACAATGAATACAGAGTGAAATTAATACAATTTCAAACAAGAGTCAAGTAATGAAGATAACACATTAAAATTATCATGTAAATGATTACATTACACATTTTACTGTATTACATAATGAATTAAGTTTACTTTAAAAACTAGAAAACCGTAAAGCTACTTCTTTAATATGGATGAAAACTTTTCACATATGTGGCAGATTCGATGCTTTTAATTAAGTAATTTACTAAATGCTGTAGAAATGCATTGTGTTAAAATTGAAATAAGTAATGTTTCAAAAGGCCTTACTCAGTAAAATACAATATCACCAGTAATATTTCTGCAAACAATGATAACCATAAGTCTGAACAGAAGTTTAAAAATGATAACTAATGGGTATAAAATTATATACCACAGTTTTTTATGCAAGCATATTATACAGAGCAGAAATATATGACATAGTCAATAATGGAGTAATAATGACTTTGAACACATTTAATTTAGTAGATCAATTCTGGGTTTATCCCAATGGAATCATATAATTGGAAAACAAAGAACATGGGTAATTGATAGAAAAAGCATCTACAGGATGAGCAAATAAAAGAGACAATGCTCAATATGTTGTGTAGGGCAGCATACTGATCAGTTTTAAGGACACCTAGTTTGGAAACGCATGGTTTGGATGCTGCAGAATGTCAAAGTTAGAGAACTGGTGTTCTAAGTGAATGTTTCAGTGGATGAAAATCCATGTGCCAGATCGTTTGAAGCCACCAAAACATGTTAAATATTAACCTATGGGCTGGAATAATTACTGATCATATCATTGGTCCATATCTACTCCCAAACAGACTAACAGGACCGATCTACCACAAGGAGACCAAATCATGGCCAGCATGATCACTAGATCTGACACTACTTGCCTATTTTCTGTGGGATAGTATGAAAATCATAGTGTATGCTACTCCTGTAACGTTAGAGGACCTCATTGCATGAGTACATGGAGCAATTGCCATTTTTTTCAGGTCAATCACACTTACTGGAGCAAGTACATGAAGCTCAGCACTACACATATAGGCTCTGCATTGACGTAAAAGGTACCCAGTCTGAAACCCATTTGTAATGTTAAACTGCTTTGTACTCTATATAATTTGTTTATTGTATTGACATGTGGAATGGACACTTTGATGGTTTACTGTGCCCAAACTGCATTTCCAGATATGGGTTGCTGCTTGGAAAATGATCTGCTTGCTGTCCTGCACAACATACTGAGCTTTTTTTTTTTGACTCCCCTTGTAGATATAGTGGAATTTACTCATACATGATAGTAATATGGGTGCGGATTTTAAGTTCCAGGTATAGAACTGGTACCCACTCAGCATCATGACGAAACTGAGGAGCTATGCTAGGTAGCACACCCTGGTCTACAAAGCTACATTTCTGGCTGGGGGTGCCATGAGGCTGACCACATCTCCTCCTCATTGGTTGGATGATCGTCCAACTCTGCCTTGCATATGTGGCATTCAGGTTGGAGGCCTCACGTTCAAGAAACCCAGAGTTCGAACCTCGGTTAGGGTGAGTTACCTGGATAAGGATTTTTCCAGGGTTTTCCTTTATACTGATAAATGAATGTCGTGCAACTCTAAGTTCCATGGACCTCGGACTCATCTGAGCATCACTTCACCCATTTCATTCATCGTCCAATATTACTTAATGTTGGAGGACACAAATTAAAAAAAAAGTCAGGTTGGCAGGCTGTTATGCCATGGGCTATGTTTTTCCTTATGTCATGATGGAAACTCAAGCTGTAGCCAGTGAAAACAGATGCCAAAAACTAGTAGTTTTAATGTGTTCCTCGTCATGTAGCCACTCAATGACCAGGTTGTCTGAATAGCTCAGTTGGTTATGTGCTGATCTGGCGAAGTCACAGGTTAAAACTTGGCTCAGACAGATGATTTGCAAGCATGTTTGAAAGTGACACCCTCATCTCAATAGGTTTTGTAGCATGTAAAAGAAGTACTGTGGGATGGAATTCTGGTACACCTGTGACAGGAGCTACATTTTTATGATCCTGGCAACTGACAGCATTGTTAACAAATAAAATAATTTATAATAATTTGTCATTTATAATAATTTGTTTATGCAATGAGCAAGTAGCACCTGTCCAATATTCGTAAATAAAACAAAATCACTGCATACTGGACTGCGCTGTGACTGAGTGGTTATACCGCTTGGCTCTCACCAAGGCGGCCCGGGTTCGATCCCAAGTGATTACCAAGTGAGATTTGTGGTGGATAACATGGTGTTGGGGCAGGTTTTCTAAGGGACCTCTGGATTCCCCCGCCATCTCATTCCACCGGTGCTCCATCTTCATCTCATGTATCATCAATGTCACACCTGCAATGCTATATGTAGTAAAAGCAGGTGTTAAACGCTACACATGTCATTTCATTCACTGCATATTTCCTTAAGAGCCAAAGAAAGATAAGAAGAGACAGAACAAATGTTTATCAAATACTCACAGGGCGAAGTAATGGCTGCAGCCTTGTAAGACAAACAACTAAAGCTTCTAGTAGTACAATATCATTAAAGCTTTCCAATGCTTTCACAAGTATCCTTAGTAGTTGTTTTATATCTTGATCTGTAATACTCTTACCTGTGAAACAACCCAAAGTATTCATTACAATGGAGTTAGTCACTAAATAGGCTATAAACTTATGGTATCAACTTTCATATTCTTTATATGTTCTACTAGAAATATTGCTATACTTGATAATGATAATGATAATAATGCGAACAAATGCTTATAAAACCGTGTTCAGTAATTTGGTAAGTAATGTAAGCAAGAGTATTAATAGATAGTCAACATGAAAAATTCAATGCCATGGCTGGGATTTGAACCACGGATCTCCTGGTTTCTGTGCAGTCGCTCTTAACCTTTGAGCTGCCATGGCCAACATGCCATCCAGACAATAATATAAGTCAAAGTATAAACTTGAAAGAAGCGTAGGGACAGTGAAGCACAAATTAGTACAAAATTGAATCGAGAATATATTGACACATTGCTTCACTCACACTGTTTATTCACAGGACATGTTTCAAGAGCTCTTGCTCCTATCATCAGCTGATGATAGGAGCAAGAGCTCTTGAAACATGTCCTGTGAATAAACAGTGTGAGTGAAGCAATGTGTCAATATATTCTCGATTCAATTTTGTACTAATAATATAAGTATTTAATGTCAGGACAGCATGTTGGCCATGGTAGCTCATTTGAAAAATCACAGATTTAAATTATATCTTATAACATTAAAAAATTCAATTACACATCAGAAAATAATTCTGTACAAGAGAAAAATGCTAAACTTGTTCAGACATATTAATGAATGTGCAGCACACTGATTATGAGGGTGGTCTGAAAAGTTTCTGACCTCAACATGAAGATAGCAGCACTTGTAAATAAAAGCTAGTGAATTTCGTTGTTGATCTATTGACAGTTACTCACAAAAGTTTCAGTCTTTTTGGATGCTCAGTTATGTAACAGTGTTTTGAGTGAGTTGATGTGAGTGTTTTTATAAAAATGTACAAAATCAAATATCGAGCTGTCATTAAATATTTGTTTTTGAGAGGCAATACGCCTATGCAAATCAAAGATGAGTTAGATTCTGTGTATGGGGGACTCTGCACCATCATTTACCACAGTGAAATTTTGGGCAGCTGAATTTAAACATGGTCATAAGAGCTTGGAAGACGAATGTTCGGAACATCACAAAACTGCAGCTACCGATGAAAACATCGCCAAAGTTCACCAAATGGTGCTAGACCACTGCTGAATTAAGGTGAGAGAGATAGCAGAGGCTATAAACATGTCAAAAGAACGTGTTTATCACATATTAAATCAACATTTAGACATGAGAAAGTAGTCCGTGCGCTGGGTGCTGTGTTTGCTCACGTTGGACCAAAAAGTGTTCAAATGAACATTTCCAGCGCTCTGTTGGCGCAGTTTAGGTGCAATAAATCCTAGTTTTTGCGCCGATTAATTATTGTAGATGAAACTTGGATACACCATTATACACCCGAAACAAATATACAGTCCAAACAGTGGACTGCAAAGGGGGAAACGGCTCCAACAAAAGCCTAAACTGCTTTTTCGGCTGGGAAAGTGATGGCGACTGGTTTTTGGGATAGTCATGGAGTTATTTTAATCAATTATGTTCAAAATGGAAAAACCATTACAGGAACATACTACACATCTTTACTTGACAAGCTGAAGGCATAACTTGCGGAAAAATGGCCACATTTACAGAAAAAGAAAAAAGTCGGATAACTGCTGACGATGGGCACAAACCGTTGGATAATTCAAGTGATGTTTGTGTTTGAATTACTGACTCATTACTTTCACATGTTAAATACATCACTGTTTCTAAACATTTTGCTTCAAATAATAAAGAAAATCCTATACTTGATGTGTGTTTGGAGGAATTTAGTAACAGTGACGTCAAAATTAATATAAAATTATTTGTGGTTGGTTTATTGACACTCGTCACTTACTTTTTCATATATTTATGAGAGACTAGTTTCAAAGGCCCTGGCCTCCATTTTCAATCTCTTCCCAAGTGTCAATAAACCAACCACAAATAATTTTATATTAAAGAAAATCCTGTTTCACCAAGACAACACCGTCTCACACCTCAGCAGTTGCAATGGCGAAAATCCACGAATTATTGCTTGAACATCACCCTTACTCACCAGGTCTAGCCCCAAGCGACTTCTTTTTGTTCCCTCATCTGAATATTGCGCTCGGACAGAGATTTTCGTCAAATGAAGAGGCAATTGTGTGAACAATTATTTTGCAGAGAAAAATGCCGAGCACTATTTGGATGGGTTACAGAAATAGGAGCATCACTGGGAAAAGTGTGCAGAGGTACAAGGAAACTATGTTGGGGGGGGAAAAAAAAAATTCTGAAACTTTTCAGACCACCCTCGTATTACTGATGTTTGAAATGTAAGTGTGCACAAATTTTTATGAATGTACTTGAAATTCTGAATGAGTTGTGCTGCAGGAGGCACTTTTCTTTGATTAAACTAAGGTGTAAAATGCAAGAGCTACAGCAACCTGCCAAATTAAAATTGCTTTTGCTATTTAAAAATCTCATAATGTTTTGCCTCAATGGTTTCTTTCTCGCAATAAAGCTTCCTACATTAGTCAAATATGGTCTGTTAAATACAAAGTGTGCTTAATTACAAGTCTGTGATATTGAGAGTTTAGTGTATTTATCTGACTGTATCTACGGGTGCAACAGACCAACGGACAACATTGACTATTGCTTCCTGTTTTCCGCAAAGGACTTAAACAGTAGCACAAATCCCATTTATTCATGGCTTCATGAAAAAGAGCACCTTGCTTTTGACTTCCCAATAAGAAAAAATTAGCCCATGCCCATACTGAGTTCCTACTTCCATAGGCAGTAATGCTACATCATCACAAGGATAGTTACTCAGTCATATACAATGTTATTAACTAAAATATACTTACTGATACAACCAAAAACAATTAGAGCTCTTGGTTGTAGTGCTGGATTATAGCAGAATGCAAAACTTTTGGCAAGATCTGTCCAACATTGCAGCCAATCACAGTTTGGAATATCTCGCATGCAAGCCTGAAAGTCATGGAAAACTTCTGTAAATTTTCAATTTTAAGCCCAAAACTAAAAGAACAAAAAGGAGATAAGAAAGTGGCATGGGTGAGAATGAATGTGTTTAAATTACTGCCCTAATAACAATTCTTAGTACAGATATTTCTATAAAAATTATTTGTGGTTGGTTTATTGACACTCGTCACTTACTTTTTCATATATTTATGAGAGACTAGTTTCAAAGGCCCTGGCCTCATAAATATATGAAAAAGTAAGTGACGAGTGTCAATAAACCAACCACAAATAATTTTTATATTAATTTTGACGTCACTGTTACTAAATTCCTCCAAACACACAACAGATATTTCTGTTACCATGCACAGCTGTGAAACAAACTTGTAAAGATACCATATATTATCACATAACATATGTGTAACATATTATCACTAGCTATTTTACATTATTCCAACCAACTGAATTTCACACTTAAGGCACAAAATGAAAATTACAATTGCTAGAGAGAGATTTGCACGCACATGCACACGCGCGCACACACACACACACACACACACACACACACACATGCGCAAACACACAAGATCTGGTATTACTACTTTCTGACACAAATGTGAAATTCTTCTTTGTATCACAGGTGAATACGAAGGTTGTTTGATAAGTCTGGTAAATTTCCATGAAGGGACGGAAATCTTTTGTTGCAACTTTGTGGGGGGTAAGTTTGATTATTTAAAAAGGTTGTACATTAATTTGAATGTGCTACAATATACAGCTCATTGTTGACGACCATTTGAACTGGTCGCTGTGATAGCTGCAATTGAAAATGGAAAAAACAGAGTTTCATGCTATTAAACATTTTCATTGAAGGGTTGGACTGCCGCACAATTCAAAACGGAATTGGATGAAGTTCACAGGGACTCCGTACCAACATTAAAGACCATTTACTTTTGGATCAATGAATTTAAACATGGTCATAGAAGAAACGAAGATGAATCACACTCTGGTCACCCAATTGAGGTCATTACACTGGATACCATTGAAAAAAATCCACGATCTGGTTATGCAAGACCACCAAATCAAAATTCGTGAGATTGCTGAGGCTGTAGACATCTCCTGCAATTGGCAATGAAAAAGCTGTGTGCAAGATAGGTGCCATGATTGCTGTCAACAAAAAGTGCATCTGGGAGAACACTTCTACCAAGTGTCTGTTGATGTTTATTCGCAATCTGCAAGACTTTTTGCGCCGATTTGCGATCATGGATGAAACTTGGATCCAATATAACACCCAGAGTCAAAACAGTGGACAAAAGTGCACCAAAGAAGGCAAGGACCATTTTGTCAGCTGGTAAGTTGACTGCCACTGTTTTTTTGTGATTCTCAAGGAATAATCCTCATAGACTATTTGGAAAAGACAGAACCATAACTGGAGCTATTATGCTTCATTGTTGGATTGTGTGCAACATGAGTTGATTGAAAAGAGACCGAGATTGGAATGCAAAAAAAGTATTCTTTCACCACCATGAGTCATAATGCACCATTGGCTACTTATCATCCCAGAATGCATCATAAATTCAACAAGATATTCAAGAAGTACATCACCCTAGCCCCAATAAATAAATTCAGTTTAAAAAACTTATTATGCAACAACCTGAAAGACCCAGTACCTGAAAACAAGAAATCAGGTATATACAAAATCAACTGCTCAGATTGCAATAAGTTCTACACAGGAAAAACCAAAAGAAGTTAGTAATTGATAGTAATTTATTTCTCATCTTTCCTTTTACATCAACAAATGGAAATACAAAATCAAGATTACAATTATAAAATCCATACTGAAATATGCCATATATTCCTAAATCCTGAAAATCCTATCATGTTGCCCACCATTGAATAGTAATTCGGTCCCCATACACCTAACCCTAGGTTTTTGTGTATTGGAGGCCCTCTACTCCTTTTTACACTTTCTGCCATTTCACCTATCCCACTCTACATTTTTCTTTTAATTGTTCTTAGCCATCTCTCTTTAACTTTCCCTAAATAATTCCCTATATTTCTCCTGTTCTTTTCCCCTTTTACTGGCAACATTTTTCTAATTACTACTTCACCCCCCAAATTGTCCCATTTACATAGCCAAGCTGCCCTCTCCATATCTTTGCCAAAAGAAGTTTACATATTAGGTTACAGGAACATATGAGATGCATGAAATACAAACAAATAGAAAAATCAGCAATAGCTCACCATTTCTGGTCTACCAATCATGAAATTGTACCAAATATAAAACTATTAAAACCAGCCAGTAATGCAGCCGAACTCGATGTTTGGGAAAAGTTGCTAATTATGAAAAACAAACAGTATACTTTAATTTCGAATTGCCACCTGAAAACTTTCTTTGGAAGTTCATCTCACAGACAACAGATGCCGCCACAGACAACCAGCTCACTTCAAGAAACCACGGATCCAACCAGTCGGATAACTGCTGACGATGGGGACAAAACGTTCTCCGAAACATGTCCAAGTAAGGATAATTTAAGTGATGTTTGTTTTTGAATTACCAACTCATTACTTTCAAATGTTAAATACATCACTGTTTCTAACCTTTTGCTTCAAATAATATGCAATAAAACTTTTAAATTCCACAAAACAAAGAACAAACTTGTTGCTGCCCAGTGAACAACGATCATAATGAAGGATAAATGCACTGATAAGTCTAACCTACTGTAGTACTGTATATGCTGTAAATTATTAGTATGGTAAATTTGGACTGTAAAACTAAGTTAGCAAGATTTTTATATTACTATAGGGGGCGGCGAAGAATAATATAATGCAATAGAAATTTACTGTGGTGAAAATTTGCAAACTTTGAATCAGCCCAAAAAACTATATGTATTAAAAAAGGCATCCATTGCAGTATGGTTGTAAGAGGCCTCAACTCTCATACAACTATAAAACTTGGCAAGAATGTTGTTTTACTTTTTTTGTTGATTTCATGGCTTATGACCATTTTCCCCCTCCTTTTAACTTTTTCTTTTCTTTCAAAATAAGAGCTGAAGCTTTCATGGATTTGATTATGTGCTCCTGGTTAGGCCTTAGTAAACTTCAAATGCTGACAAATCCATTAAGTCTTAATAATGGTTACTGCTAAGATACATTTAAGATACATGCTCATAATCTGTTTATGATTTTACATAGTTTTGATGAAATGATGGCAATCACTTGCTGCAAATTTACCTTCCTATGAGTGTTATCTATAACTTATATACAGTTTCTCGTCAAACAAATGAAAAACATTTTGTACCATTTTGAGATTTAAAATTGTCATCTAAGATGTATAAAATACATTTGATGCCTATATTTTCAACTTCCAGAAAATGTCAACCAATTTTACTGAGAACCTGCTTGAAAATGTTGGTGGTAAGTATTACAGGTTCTCAGTAAAATTGGTTGACATTTTCTGGAAGTTGAAAATACAGGCATCAAATGTATTTTATGCATCTTTTATATATAATACAAATAAAGTGATAGTTTAAAAAAATTTCATGCTCACTGCAACCAAAAAAGAAAAGCACATTCCAGAATTGATACAGAATGTGTTCATGCTTGTCTAATAAAGAATAAAATCCCAATCCCAGGGGTACAAAAACTGCCTATTTATTTGATAAATTGTGCATATTGCTACCAAGTATATGTAGGATAAACAAATGGAAACAGAGAAACCAGATAAAAGCATCTCTTCAACTTATTAAATACACACACACACACAGACATATCATCCATAGTGAAACATTTCTCAAGTAAAGGTTTTGCCACTAATAACTGCAAGCTTTTGAAAAATTAGGTTGATTACAGTAATTGAAGGTCGATTATGTTATTCATTTGAAAGTACTGTCCTATAAAATAGAAACTATGCCACAAAAGAGAAAATCTCCATCTTAAAACATACAAAGTATACCATGAATTTTCAAATTTCAACAGTAGGCAATCTGAACAATTTTGTAAATACACCAGGAACTTCTCTATCTTTAGTTCAGAGCCCAGCAGAATATCAGGTTTCCAGTGAGTTTTTGATACTTACATTTTTGAATTTTGTGAAAGATCTAAAGATCTGAATCAGCCATTTTGATAATTGGTAAGTGGGTGTACCAATTATTAATTACTGGTCTGAGGGTAATTTCGGGTTTATATATTTTGGGTAAACCATATATCTATGGTATTTTTGGACTGTCTATTTTATTGTTAAATTTTTCTTTTTTGGTCATCATTTTACCATTTTTAATAGCTAATTCCACAGATTTAATGCTTCCTTTAATATTTTTTTTTTTCCTTTTTTTTTCTTCTCTAGTTTAACAAATTCTTTACCATTTAAAAGGTTGTCCAATTTATTGAAATAGTCCCTTCATCTATTATCACTATTTTGTTACCTTTATCTACTTTTGTGTATATTACCGGTTTTTCATTTAAATTTTTGAGTAATTTTGAATTGATAAATCTCTTGAAGAACACAACTGTCAACTCTACAGATGCTTTAGTTTCTTTCAATGTCACTTCTTTACACCCAAGTAAACCTACCACTGAGCTTATTCTACTTCTCAAAAAATGGCTGGAATAAATACAAGTAACCTCCAAAGAAATAGAAGAACTTTCACAACTTACAGAAATTTGTATCAATCAGAACTTTTTCAGGTTTAATGGACAGAACTACAAACAGAAAACAGGCCTAGCTATGGGCAACCTATTGTCTCCCTTCTTAGCGGATTTATTCATGAGTAATTTTGAAACCCTATCACAAAAACTTTTCCAAGTTTTTTCGAAGTTTGGTATTGTTATGTTGACAAAATTTTTGCAATAGTTCCTAAGAAACTCGTACAAGATGCTCTTAGACTTCTGAATATTCAAAATCAAGTTATAAAATTTACTTTGGAAACAGAAAAGGATGGGGTGCTTCCCTTTTCGGACATCAAGATTAACAACATGGACAACAATTTATTCATCCCCTATATTTCATACAAACTCACTTTTGGTATCTACAGAAAACCGACATACACGGATAATTATATTAAGAACAACAGTTTCAACCCAAAACAACATAAACACTGATTTTCAACAGTTTAATCTTTCAGATTATCAACTTTCCACTAAACAGAGAAGATTATCAAAAAGAATACCTACACATAAAAAAAGGTAGCTATGTCCAACAGGTATAACCCAAATTTAGTGGACAAAAAATTAACAAACTCAACAAGGCCAAGAAAATAAAAGAAACCACCACCCTGGAACCTACACAAACAAAAGAGAAAATTTTTTTTTAAGAAATTTACCTTCCACCCATTAGCCCATAATAAATCCCAAAAAATCTTCTCAACACACAACATAGTTATTGCTCCTCAAAATAGATTCAATATCAAGAATTTGTTAAAAGCCCCCCTCCCCCCCAAAAAAAAAATCAATTACTATAAAAGAAAAACCATAAATCTATGAGATCAAATGTGAAACTTGCCCTAAAATGTATAGAGGAAAAACAAAAAGAAATATGGACATAAGAACTAAAGAACATTTAAGAAACATTAAAAATGGTGAAATAGAAAAATCAGCAGTTGCTTTTCATTTTTTGAATACTAGACATGACATTAACTTGGAGACAACTTTAACAAAACATGTTAATCATTCCACAGATCTTTCCATATGGGAAAAAATCTTCATTAATAAAAACCGTCACAGAATTATGAACTTCAAAACTCCACCGCCGGACATCTTTGACAAATACATCAGGCCATCTATCGACCATACGGAGAAAGAGGAAACCATATCAACCTGCACTAGTCGAGAACCAGCTGATGATGGGAGCGACAGCTCTTGAAATATGTCCTGTGAAAAACAGTGTGAGTGAAGCAATGTGTCAATATCTTCTTGATTCACTTTTATTTCAACTTGTACTTTACTGTCTCTACGCTTCTTTCAATTTTTATACTTTGAGTATATGAAGTATTAAAAAAATTCTTGTTGGAATACAAGCTTTGTAAATTACTAACCCATCACTTACATTGATACCCATGAATATATTTCACCCTTAAGTGACATGCATATTTTTTACAATTACATACAGCTAGCTAAAAAGATATGACTGTTATAAGTAAAGGAGTTAACTGATTATTGTTTATACATTAACAGCATCTAAGAAGATAATTTAAAAAAAGTTAATGTATAGTAAAGTTATTTTAACAAATTTCCTTCCTTTCTGTAAAAGCTTTTACAACTAACCTCCATTATTTCCAGTAGAGCATCAGTAATTACTTCCAAGGAAGTGAGGGATAACCTTTCTCGGTCGTTGGATGTACCAGAGAAACTTCGTTCCTGTCCAAACCTGTATACAAAAAATTCATCATGAGATACAAAGAATAATTCCATATGGGTTACCAACTTTGTCTTATTCCATACATACCATCGTTCATTTGGATGACGATAACTAGATCGGAAGGCAGTCACTGCTGCAGATTTCACTTTGCTGATTCCAAACAGTAAATAGAATTTGGGAAGTGAGAATTCATCCAAACTTAGCCTTAAAACTCGCTGTGTTTCCTCTGCAATAAATCAAACAATAAGGTCATTGACTTCTTTTTCTTAAAATTCAACAGAAGAGCCGATCCAAATTAACTGTGGATGAGGAGCAAAAACAATAAAATGTAACTGTGGTATTTCTCTGTTGACAAATTTACTTGTGAACTCTGCACATCTAGGTTTCTTCATGTGTGATACAATAATGATTATGACTCCTTTTAGGGAATACTAACCCAGAAAAACGTTACAATAGACATTAACTATTTATTTAGGACATTTTGGACACTCTAAATCAAAAACATTTTAATGATATGGTTTGGAGCCAGAAGAGGCGACACTGTTCCTATCAGTGGAAACATTCCGGAATCTGAGTCTTTCATTCACTAAAACCTAAATCTCCTGCAATTAAATTCTCAATTATATGATTATAATACTAGAGCATCCAGCAATGTATATTTAAATTGTCATAGACTTACTAGATGCCTTAATAGTACATCACACCTAGGTAATATTTTGTATAATCACTTGCCTCAAAAAATTAGACTTTTAAATTACAGAAAGTTTAGGCAATCAGTGCAACTGATATTAAAACTTTTACCTTTTAACATAAGTGAATTTTTAAATATTACATTGTAATATAAATTTTATTTTATTGCATGTACTTTTAAATGTTGCCTTTATAATGGCCTACCTGAACACCTAAAAAGCATATCTGCATTTCCTAAATTTGAGTGCTGTGTGAAAAAGTTCTGTTAGAACATTTTTTTATAGTATAGGTGCATTTTTTGAATATGTCAAATACAGATAAATTATTATTATATTGTACATACAGTTTCTGGATTTTCATTTCTAAACTTGTGTTGTGTGTATGTTTATTGTATAATTTTTAGTTATAAGTACTTGACGTGTCCTATATCATGTACTATGATCAAAAGGATGAATAAATACTATGACATTAGACTTTATATTAATTTGTAACATTTTAAACTATATTGTAACGCCTATTTGTATTATTGAAAATATTGTGCATAAACTGTATTTTTTACGATGCCATGAATCTGGTTGACTCCTAACAGATAATAAATTATCTGAATCCTAAAACAAAAAGCTCAACTTTATACACGGACAACTTTTGTGCTTCAGATGGTTGGCTTGATTATTTCAAGAAGCAGCATTACTGTATAAACAGACTGATAAATCAGCCATGGCAGATCATTTTAGGTCATTTAACTATAAAATAAATCTAGGGGTTAAACTGAGAATTTTTTCAAAACTTGATAGATGCAAAATTTTACAAAATTGAGTTATATATAGTATCAGCATAATTTTCACCCTCTGCATTGTTCTGTGAAATCAGATTTTGCAAAATTTGATTCATGTCTTGTGTAGAAGGTAGGGAATATTAGCAGTTTTTTCAAAACTTAATAGATGCACTTGCTTAGTTAAAGCAGAAATCGATAGATGCAATTTCATGATTTTATGATCCACCTCAATTCTATGAAATACATGTCATTGACTGCCATCTCACTGTTGCAATTTTTGGAATTCTCAATCATTTCTGCAAACTTTGTACACTGCTGCACCATTGGCAATAGCTGCAAACTCAGGTGTTGCGCTTGGATTTCACATTCATTTCTGAAAGCTTTGTTATACCTACACAGCATTTTTATTCTTAGTAGGGACACTGCATTGTACTATGCACAATGGACAGGAGCTCAGATTGTGAAATTGTACCAGTTGTAGAATGCACACGAGGTAGGAATTACAAAAACAAGGAAAGGAAATCAAAATGCAAGTCAAGGAAAGCTCATACTACAGCCATTTCATGTTCACATGGTCTCGAGTGCACTCCAGGAAATCCTAAAAGTAAAGGGCAGAAGCACTGTGATGTAGCTGATTTGACTTATAATGATATAAGTGGATTTCACCAACTTCTTTCCGCGCTCAACAAAATAAATCAAGATAAATTCCTCATGAAATAAATGAGTATTACATCTCCTAATCGCAGAGTGCTAAGGAAAGAAGCTGCAAATAGAAAGCAGACTGTTAGCATTAAATACAGTGTGAGAACTAATGATGGCCGAGTATTGTCAGTATGCGCTGCAAGCCTCCACGGAATCAGAGGGATGTCAAAGGATAGATTATCTCTTCTGGCTAGAAAAGTTTACTTATCTGGGAATGCACCGAAGGAAACCAAAGGAGGTCACAGAACAGGAATATTATGGAAGGGCATTTCTGCTGCTATAAAGCAAGACATTTAGAAGTACAGATGTAGAGAAAGCCACTAAGGAAGAGCAACATCAAGGAGAGGATATTTATCTCCAATGTGGACCAACTTTTGCAATGAAAGAAGATTAAGAAATCTACCAGTCTGCTCATTATCAAAATATAATTACATAGTTTACAACTTCTTCAATCTTTCATTCTGTACACCACACACTGACACATGCTTAACCTGCAAAATGGGACTGAAGAAGATTAAGACAGAGGCAGATGTGGAAAAGAAAAACTAAGAACCATGTACAGACTGCACAAGCTGCACTCAAAAAGGTTATATCAGCTAATGAAAGAGGAAAATGCCAAGGCAATCACCATTTGCTTTGATATGCAGCAGAATCAACCAGTCTAAACCTTCTGTTAGTGAGGTATTCTATACAAGGCAGGCATGGCTATATAATCTATGCATAATGATTTCATAAAAAACCCAGAATAAAGACATTTCCTTATATCCATGGTTGGAAACTGAATCTGCTAAAGGCTGCAACCAGGTTGCCTCAGCTTTGCACCACTTCTTGTTGGAGCTGGGAGAAAGGATGTCCAGCAACGCTCCTTCCACCATTCGTTTATTTTCAGACTCTTGCTCTAGTGAGAACAAGAATAGTGTGATGATGCTCATGCTTATTGCTTTCCTGGAGAACAGTAAAAACAATTTCCCGCATTTCAAACATCTACCCAATACGTGGGCAGTTATATGCCTCCTGATAGAGTTTTTGGCAAAATTGAAAAAGAGTTAAGAAAAAAAAAATAAAAATATTTTGAGCCCTGATGAGTACCATCAGATATTACCAAATCACGGCTCTGTGAAAGTGTTCAAAAACTGAAAATTAAGGACTTGAAAGAAAGTGTAAAACAGACACTGAAGTCAAAGCTTCCTTTCAAAATGAATAGCCAGCGAATCATAACATATTCCAAGCAATCAAAGGAAGGCCATGAGGTATGTGTAGAAGTTCAAAATACATATTCTGCTTTGCCTGTGGAGATGGATATGATGAAACTGTGCAGCAAGTCCTGCAGTGAATTCCTGTTTTGATCTCAAAATGTTCCCAAAATTAATACAGTGAGCAAAGAAAAGAAAAAGGATGTTCAAAATCTAATTAAATTTTTTGAACTTCCAGAAACTGCAAAAGAATTTTATAAAGAAGTACCAGAAGATACTAATAAAGGCTAAAGCTTACTTATTCCTATTGTTTGAAATTTCTTTGTATGTATTCAATGTCTGTTATACAGAGTGTTTCAGAAATACTTTTACAAACTTCGGGTATGGGATCCTTACACCAAAAGAAGGAAAAAAGTTCATATGAACATATGTCCCATAATCCTTTGTTTTCTTGTTAGATGTTCAACACAGTTGTACACTTGTAACATGCAAAACTCATATTAAATGCTGGAAATGTTCTGCTCTGACTTCTAAGCATGCTTGTATTCATCGAATCATGGAATGTTGCATCCTTTCAAAAACTCCGGGAGGGTGGCGAATGGTTTTGCAGGCTTCCATGACACGTCGATGATGCGTTTCTGCATCCTGGATGGCAGCTCCATAAACCAATGATTTAAGATGCCCCTAGAGGTAATCTTCCACAGGATTGAGGTTGGAAGAATGTGCAGGCCATGGAACTGGTTCTCCTCTGCTATCCATTGGACATGGTAGACCAGTCAGTGCATCTTGAACAATGTGACTAAAATGTGCTGGAGCCCCCATTATGCATAAACCAAATGTGTTTTTCTTATTTGCAGGAGCACATCTTCATGAAAAGTTCAGGAAGAGTGTGCTGGATAAAGTCCCTGTAGACAGCATCAGTAAGATGTGCTGGTAAAAGTATGGACCTACCAGACAATCACCTACAATGCCAGCCCACACATTCAGTCTAAGCTGTTACTGATGTCTAGCCTGAAGTGGAGCATGAGGATTAAGATCTGCCCATACATGTACCTTGTGGAAATTATTAACTCCATCTCTCCCAAACGTTGCCTCGTCTGTAAACAAAACTGACAAGACAAACAATGGATTGGCTGTTTGTGCTACAAACATTGGAAAAAGTTATCCCATGGTGGACAGTCGGCAGGTGAAAGGCCCTGCACACGTTGAATATGATATGGATACAGGAGCTGCTCGTGGAATACCCTCCATGCTGGCACATGTGATGTACCAGATACCACTACCAATTGCCTTGTACTGATACCTGGATCGTCTTCGACACACTTTAACATCTTATCTTCGCGTTCCAGAATACGAACAACTCTTCGTCTTCCTCGATCTATAGCCCGTGGTGCAACAGTTCTTGTCTCAGCAAGGCGACGATAAACAGCAACAAAGGTTGGATGACTCGGTTGTCTTTGGTCTGGAAACTCCATCTGATAAAGCTGTGAAGCCATGCGTCCATTAACATTTGCACGACCATACATAAAAATCATCTCTGCCTGTTCATGAAATGAATATCCAGCCATGGTGGAATAAAACATGTGCAGTTAACTCACTACATGTACACAATTGAAACATTGAAGACAGATTGATAACAAATGACAAACCATGGCAACACTTCGCCATCTACCATATGTAGTACAATAGGTCAAAGCCTTCTATGAGTGCATAGAAAAATGAAGTTTTAAGGTTGGACATCAAAGGCCGTTGACAGGACTTTCATTTTCAGGCCGTTGACTTTCATTGTGACAGGAATAACGCAAAAACCAAGGATTATGGGACATATGTTCATATGAACATTTTTCCTTCTTTTGGTATGAGGAATCCATACCTGAAGTTCGTAAAAGTATTTCTGAAACATCCTGAATAAGTAAAACAAAATATTATACTGTTATTGTGAATTTAACAGTACTTAGTTTCAAAATGTATACTTAATAATAATAATAATAATAATAATAATAATAATAATAATAATAATAATAATAATAATAATAATAATTATATATTTAACTGTTCATCCTCCAGTGTTCGTCATATCGGATGATAAATGGAATGGATGAAATGATGCTAAAATAAGCCCAGGGTCCATGGAGCTTAGAGTTACCTGAAATTCTTCTTTCAGGATAAGGGAAAACCCAAGAAAAAACCTTACCCAGGTAGCTCATTCTGACAGATTCGAACTTAGGACCTCTTGAACGTGAGGCAGACACACTACCGTCTACGTTACAAAATAAAATAATTCTTATAAACATTAATATGTTGGTTGTATAATACATTATGTATTACGAAAAGGTGAAAATAAATGATAAAAATAACAAAACTTCATGTGATAATTTCTTGCTCATGCAGAAAAGTTAATCAGTATCTATCGGTTTTTTGAAAAAACTCTGCATTTTCAAACCCCAAATTTGCATTAGTTAAAGTATGCTATTTGTTTCTTTTCATATTCAATGTGACAGTTTCAGTAAGGAGAACTGAATGATTAATATAGTTGCTGTGCTAACCAATTAGTATTGCCAATAAATAGAAAACACATTTTGTGCATCTATCAAGTTTTGAAAAAATACTCCTCAATTACTAAAGCAATTAAATGGTCTGGTGGATTTAATGGTTAGGGAGAAAATATTTATCTTAAAAAAAAATAGAAATTGTGTAATCAATTTTGAAATACTGCCAATTGATTCTGACTTTAAGTTTGTTTTATTTTCAGTTTGGTAATAATTGCAAAAATAATCCTTCACCTAGTGGCTGTGCAACAAGAGGAATAAAAGACTGATGATGCAAATGAGGATTTGCAAAACTAGTATTTTGAGTTCTGTGCAGAATTTACCAATTTGTTGCAAATATACATGAAGTTTGTAGCAAATAATTATATTTTATTGTAACATTTGTATTGATTTACTGTTATTAGTTTCTGTTTTTTATGTATTCTTAGCTTATTTATATTAAAAGTACAGCTGTCATAATTTTCCTTTTTGTAGAGTAATAATGATCAGTAGCCTAATTATTTCTCATAGCTTAGGGGAAGCAATTACCCATATCCCCAAAATGAAACCCTTGTATATAAGCAATAAAATAATTTATTTATGACTTACCACTAAAGGAAGGTTTTGTGCAGGTACAAAGTGAATGGATAATGTTGATCACTAAGCCATGAGTAGAGGCACGCATGCTCAATGATCCGGAGCATACCAAGAAGGTTACAGCATGAAAGAGATATGGTAGGTGGCGAGCAACATCTAAGCAATTGTTGAAAGATAGCATCAAAAGATAGCGAGCAAGAATTGCAATATCATCCCACATCATATGTTGCTCAAGAAGTGGAGTTGGTGATGTACAAGTCTTATCTACCACCTGCACACAAAAAAGAGACAATTTTGATTATGAAAAATATTAAATATATTTGTTAGCATTTACAGGTTCTTGAAAGGAATTATACAAGATTTGATTAATGCTTTTCTATAACAAGTTACAATTGTGCTATTTAGCTACTGTGCTGCCACTTCCAATAACCTGTTCTTTCAGTAACAAGCAAAGTTTGAAAAGTAACTAAGATGTTTTAAAGGGAATATTATGGGGGTTTAAAAGGACTGACAAATGTCATGGTATTCATTTTTTTAGATGTATTGCCTATTGCAGAGTTAGTATTAACATTAATATAATTTTGTGCTTCATTGTATCATAGTCCTTACTCATAAGAATCAGTATTAACACAGCTTTATCCATCTGTCTATCTAGCTTTCTTTCACTAATTATTAAACAATTTATAAGTTTTTGGACCTTGGAGTTGTCATTAAACAGGGCGAATCAGTATAACACCAAATAATTTTAAGGTGTGATTCAGGACTTTTATTTGGGCATTTTTTCAAA
This sequence comes from Mantis religiosa, assembly GCA_030765055.1. Lineage (NCBI taxonomy): Eukaryota > Metazoa > Arthropoda > Insecta > Mantodea > Mantidae > Mantis > Mantis religiosa. The sequence continues at coordinate 215,639,075 of CM060947.1, read as the reverse complement.
TGCTATAGTGGGATCTGTCAAACAGATCAGTTACCTCATAGCAATACAACATGTTTCTTTTTTTTTCTTTCTTTGCATTTTGGAATATCACTTTTGTTAACATTATATCACCATTAACCTAAACCCTGTGTTTTGTTATTTAAATAGTGAGGTATTGTCGCTATTGTATAGCACTTTATACCTCCTCCCTCCCTGCCTCCAAGAAGATAGAACATTTTGGTTATCAGGACATACAAAAGTGCTCTGTTTACTACAAGGATTATCAGTCTATTGTAAAACAGTTCCACTTTAGGAAAGTAGAACTTACAGGCATATGTTACATTTATACTATTGCTTGGGGATAAGTTCAACTACATATTATGTTTTACTTTACCCAAGCAGGCATTTGCCTTATAGCAGCTTTACTGCCATACATCAACTGCAAGAAAACAGAAACTCTTTGAAAACAAGAACATAATTTGGAAGTTTAAAGAAATGTAAAAACAGTGCCTCTAAAAGTTCTGACTGAGTCCATTAATTCTTTGTTCACAAGCATAAGAGCAATAATGCATGTCATGCATCATTAGTTAAGCACTGGATGCTTTTTCACCCTGATTATAATTTATCTAGCAGTTTCTTAGTAAATGCACCGATCAACCAAGTTTTTGTAGTCCTGTTGTAGATAGATGAGAAGGCTTTTACAGAAAATGACAGGTTTAACACACTTAAGTCATATTTAGGTACACAAAAATCCTAGAGCTATTAGGGTCACAGTATATCAACACTGATTTGTAGTGAACATTTGAACTAGCATTATGAATGATACACTCATAGTACCCTATTTACTATCTTTAATTTTTATGGAACTGTAACTTCAAATTTTACAACATACTTTGCAGGAACTTCTGGGGGATGTTCCTTAAGAATAAGCCATTAATAGGTTCCCAAGTAATGAACACCTATTATTCTGGTGACATATTTCCTATGTGTAACATCTCCTGTCTGCTGGATTGGTAAAGGAGCACCAAAATTATGGCCAGCACATTCACAGATCTAACACCTTTAGATGTTTTCCTTTGGGGACAGGTTCAGCTTGTACAAGCAGCTGGTTAATAGTGAAAAGTTGATGACGAAAATCCTTGTAGAATTTGATCCTATTTGTGATATGATTGTGGTATTTTTGAAAGAACTCAGTAGTCATAATAATGTTAACAACTATACTCCAAAGTCAATAGTCAGTATTTTTAACATCTTATAAATATTATTCTTAATGGGTATGGACTATGATACAATAAAGTACAAAATTAATATAATTTTTAGTTGAACTAGTACTCCATACTCCATATATTGCTAGTGTTTACGTTCTAGGTGAACACTAGCAATATATAGAGCATGGAGTACTGGTTCAATTAAAAATCTTATAAACACTTACACACTTTCTATTTATAAGGGCAAGTAATGAGTTTGTTTTAACACCACAAACCATGTGTAGGCAAACTTCTGAAAGGTAGAATTAGAAAAAAACTCAGGACTTAATTGTAAGTCACCATTTTGGGTTATGTGATCTTGAGTTTGAGATTTCCTCGTAGTCTACCAGAAAAATGTGAATCTGTTGGAGAATTTAATGTTGTACCAACATATTGCATGGTAGCTCAGAGGTAGAACAGCCAGATATAGAAAGCAAAATCCATGGTTCAAATCCCAACAATGGTATTGAATTTTTCAGAGTTCTGATTGTACCTTTCATAAGTTGCCTACACATAGTTTGTGTATCCTTGATTGCCCTTATAAAGGAAATTATAATAAAATGTTGAAAAGTCTGGAACTTGCATAACATATGAATTCTAAGTCGCATTGGTTCGTGTGATCGAATGTGGATTTCCTCTTGGTCTACTGTAAAAATACAGATCAGCTGGAGAATTTAATTTCTTATTGGCATATTGCTATTATGAGTACTAAACTGGCAACAGGAGAAAGGACGTGTGGCAGAGTTGCTCCTGTAGAAGTGATGAAGAAGGATCTAATTGAGATGGCAACCACAAAGTAGACAGGATAAATTACAAGAAATAATGGTTTGGCAATGAGTTAAACAAGAATGGAGGAAGTGGGATGACAAAGAAATAGAGATTAAATCTAAGAGCTGGAGAAGATAAAATAAATGGAAAGAAGAATGGAAAACTAATCAAGGCTTCGCGGGTGATCAGCCGTGTCAAATTAATAAACGTCGAGCTTTCGGCCATTGTAAACTCCATGGCCTTCTTCTCACATGCGCTCCTTTCCTTTCCTTGTGTCGCCTTTTCGTATTAAACTTCACTAGCTGCTTTCCCAATCCTTCTCCCAGTTACCCATTATTTTGTTACACATTCTCAAATCTTCTATACTTTTCACAACCTCACTCTAATCTCTCTTCCCTTTTTGGAATTTATACAGCTGTATTAACTTTTTGCTGTATGCAAAACTTTTTACTTTCCTTGACCATTATTCAACATTTATTTTCACTTATTACTATCGCTTGTTTGAGTCTGCTACATCAACACTCCTGTGCTCTGCATCTTGGGTATTGCTTATGCCACTTCTCTGCTCAGCTACTTGCCTATCAATTCACAGTTTGTCGTTTCATATAAATTCATTAAATCCACATTTCCTCACCTTACCTTTCTTCAATTAGTCTTCTCCTTTGTTATCTTTGCTCATAAGATAAGTCCTTATTGATATAGATAGATGTTACTCTTAGCTTAGCTTGTTTGCTTGCTTTAATAATTCTGTTATTAATTTCATGTTGCTGAATTTCACCAATATATTTCTTTTAAGTTCCAATTCCCCAATTCTAAATGTGCCCTGCAGTTTGAGGCCTCTCATATTCATCCCTAATCTCCTCGTTAATAATTGCTTTTCCTGAAATGCTTTGATTCTGTTTCGCTCTTCTACCCCAGAAATTATTAGGTTGTATCTTCTCATGTAGTCTTCAATATTTTCCATTCTTGTAAGACTTGAAGCTTTCATGGTGAGCATTACTAATCAAGGCTTCGCGGGTGATCAGCCGTGTCACATTAATAAACGTCGAGCTTTCAGCCATTGTAAACTCCATGGCCTTCTTCAGAATCTGTCAAGGCATGTATGCCTTTAATAGTTAATCAATTATAATTATAAATTATATGATGATAATTATAATAATAATAATAATAATAATAATAATAATAATAATAATAATAATAATAATAATAATAATAATAATAATAATAATAATAATAATAATAATAATAATAATAATAATAATAATAATAATAATAATAATAATAATAATAATAATAATAATAATAATAATAATAATAATAATAATAATAATAAATTAATAATCAAATGTATTGTTATGTATAAACTTGTATATACCATTGGTGTTGCCTATTGCTGTAATTAAGCTTAATGGCAATAAAATATTATTATTATTATTATTATTATTATTATTATTATTATTATTATTATTATTATTATTATTATTATTAACAGGAACAGACAAATAAACAGCAAATAGCAAAAACTAGTGCAGAGTATAAATGGAAAGTATATTGTTATAAGGGGCGAACATGCATCATGTATGTAATTGTATTGAAGGGCTGCCCTATTAGTAAGGTGGTCAGGTCAAGATGTATTGTTTTAGTACTTAATTCCAATAAAATAAAATAAAATAAAATATTGCTATGGTAACTCAGCAGTAGAGGAGCAACATGTAGAGTGAAAGATTCGTGGTTCCAAATCCCATCTAAACATTTAACAATTCTGATTTTACCTTTCAAAACTTACATACTTGTTCAATTCTACTTTATTCTTAATTATGTTTATAACCTTTGTTTGCTTCATTTAATACTATTTTAACTTTTTTCAAGTAATTTTTATAATGGTGGAGAAAATTTGACCGACAATAGTTGTTTTTGCACATGTTATTGACAGTAAGCTGTGTTCACAGTTGTGCATTGGTTAAAATATTTTTTTAAACATAAGTAAATATTCATAATATTCAAAATGTTGTTGAAATAAAACATAGTGAAGCAATTCACAAAGTACACTTAATGAAAGATGGAATCAACTTGAACACTTAAACAGACACTACAAAGAACAATTTTCATTACTTGTACCTAATAAGTGGTCCAAACAATAAAGCCCAAGCCTTAAAGTACTTGCAAAACAGTAAGTTTACATTAAGGTAGTTGTCTCATGTGTTTATGAAAATTTCTAGTGGTTTACCAGGAAAAACATGAATCAGCTGAAGAATTTATATCATGCTGGCATGTTGACCATAGTAGCTCAATGGTTAAGAGCAGCCGGACGGAGACCAGAAAATTCGTGGGTCAAATCCCGGCTATGGCATTGAACGTTTTAGTCTGACTCTAACCTTTCATGGTGCGTCCTACACAAGCTAGTGTGAAAGAACAATTAATTTCCATTAATTGTACCAACTTGTGGTCTGACCTAAAGAGCCCAGGCCTTTAAGTACTTAGAGCACAGTACGTTGCCATTAAGGTAGTTGTCTCATGTGTTTATGAGAAAGCTCCTAGTGGTTTACTGGGAAAAACACAAGTCAATTGCAGAATTTAATGTCATGCTGGTATGTTGGCCATAGCTCAACGGCTAAGAGCAGCTGGATGGAGACCGGAAGTTCCGTGGTTGAAGTACTGGCTATGGCACTGAATTTTTCAGTCTGACTCTACCCTTTCATAGTGCATCCTACACATGGCTAATGTGAACAAGCAATTACTTTCCATTAATTGTACCTAATAATGGTCCGAACTTATAAAGCCCAGGCCATTAAGTACTTACAGAAGCTGCTTTCAATAATATGGCTCATGGATTAATCAACATCTCCTCAACAAAGCTGAATACAACCACCAATATTAAACACATCAAATTTGCAGAACAGAATGAATTCAGCCAGCAAATTTGAAATTCAAAAGACCAAAACACTCAAACAGATCACAATACTTTTAAATATAGCAGAAAGGACCAGCTTCAAAACATTTGTGTACATCTGGGCCTCTTCCATAAATTTCAGAAAACATTAAAGAAGGACACTTGAAACAAATACTGACACTTTCTAACAAATGTGTCAAGAACCTTATCAAATCAGGATAATCTGATCCCATACTCTAGGAATTTACTGGTACAGTGTAGTTATTGTGAGAAGGTTGACACTGGAAAAACTAAAATTAATAATACACCTGCTTCAAGAAACAATGGCACTGAATTAAATTCAAACGGACTATAAAATCAGCAGCTCTCACACACTTTTAGATTCAAAAGCATGATGTAGAAACTGACATAAAACCACTACAGGGATGAGATTTAACCTGTCACCTAGTTTTTAGAAAGAGAAAGAAATAAGTACTCACTATCTCTTTCTAACCCAGCCCTCTTTTATGGCCAGCTAGGCAGGGCAGATACATCAGTGGATGATCCTTCTTCGTCCTTCAAATTTGGTTCCTGTTCCCCTTCTTCATTGTCAGAAACTTCAAAATGTTCCATGTTCATCTGAATCATCTTCTAAATTAATTCTGAACCTATCACTAACTTCATCTATGAATCCATCTTTCTCCCAATAAAACTATGCTATCTTTTCAACATGTTCACAAGCTCCCCGCTAGTATTGTTCAAACACTTTACCTACTGCAATATCAAAGAACACTTTTACGTCACTATGCTTAAATGAAGTGTTTTGTGACATTTTTCATTTGTGCTCATATAAGTTCTATAGCATTTAAATCACAATGACACAGAGGTAGTTATATTACAGCATGGTCGTGTATTTGTGCTATGCGATCTATTTCGTAAATTTTGAGACCATCTTTTTTCAGCTTTAGTAGTTCATTAAGTACACCTTTGGTGGAATATGGATCAAATCAACACTATTGTTATGCAGTCATGACTGCATTACTGATTTAAGTGATGATATCGGAGCCTTGTTCATTTGAGTTGAATGATAAGATGCATTGTCTATTACTATAGCACTATTGGGAGGAATATTGGGAACAACTGATTAATAAACCAATTTTTAAAGGTTTCATATCCATTTCTCCATGATAGTGCTTGATTTTGCTTTAACACTTAGAAGAGTATTGGAAATGAGACCTGTCAAATTCTCTGTGTGTAAGATTATAAAACACTAGCCTTTGCCTATTGGGATTCGTAGTGGAAATTCAAAATCGTCCTCTTCACTTTTCTGTACTATGTTTTTTTGTATAATTTATATTGATCCACATTTCATTTAAGTAAATAATAGGGGCACCAGAAGCCCTTATCTCCCTCCTTTTTCTTAGAAATGTGAATCTCTTTGCAACAATGTCTGGCCTTTCCATCAGAAATGTTCCTCCCCATGAATTATTTACAAACCTATTTGTCAAAGTATAAACTTGAAAGAAGCATAGGGACAGTGAAGCACAAATTAGCACAAAAGTTAATCGAGAAGATATTGACACATTGCTTCACTCACACTGTTTATTCACAGGACATGTTTCAAGAGCTTTAGCTCTTATCATCATCTGATGATAATCTGATATCATCAGATGTTGATAATCTGATATCATCAGATGATGATAAGAGCTAAAGCTCTTGAAACATGTCCTGCGAATAAACAGTGTGAGTGAAGCAATGTGTCAATATCTTCTCGATTCACTTTTGTGCAAACCTGATTGGCTGCTAATGCTGATGGAGTTGGAGAATTTCCATTTCCCTTCTGGCCTCCCAATAACGTGTGACTATATCGAGATTTAACTGTATTGGAACACCACAGTGAAGCGAAAAATTATTAAATTTTAGATGAGTCGTATTTCTTACACATCTGCTTCACTTTCGTGTGACTAGTTGTGCTGTCAGTTCTCCATCTGTTTTTGCCAGGGCACTATACTGCAGCAGATGATCTCCCTCCATTAAGAGTTCGGGTCCCTACACAGTGTGCAGTCAGGGATTTAAAAATATTAATCCTGTATAGACGAGTGGCCAAACAGTCGTGGCCAGTAATCAGTCGGAAGATGGCAACAGTACTGCTTCTTGGGTAGTCTGGGATGGGATTTTTACTTCTTTGTAGAATTTTCCATTGCTTGTTAGTACTTTTTTCTTTGCATTCTTCTTTCCAGAGTAAGTTGATTCTATTGTTTATATGTAGTTTTGATGTGTGGAATGAGGTTTTTTGTTGGCAGCTTTGTTTTATTTGTGTTCCTTTTTTAGCCAAGGAAGCTGCTATTTCATTGCCTGTAATTCCACAGTAGGATGGAATCCACTGGAAGTGTATTTCTTTTTTTAGACCTTGTAGTATTCGTAATGAACTATAAATTTCAAGTATTCTATTGTTGTTAGGGTACAGTGAGGATAGGGCTTGAAGTGCTGATTTAGAATCACTTAGAATCACTGCTTTAGAGAAAGAGTTCACATGGTTGAAGAGTTGTTTCAGCAAGGTGTTGATTGCTTCTAATTCTCCATCATAGTGGGTTGCTAGTGTGTCCAAACAGATGTAAAAATTGAATGTTTTACTATGTATTCCTGCTCTAGCATAACTTTCTTTGTCAAATAGGGAGCCGTCTATGTATATGTGTAGCCATGAGTCTTGTGGATAATAAGTTTCAATTGTTTCTAGAGCTAGCATTTTAAGTGTTTCTGCACTTACATCCCTTTTTGACTCTATATTTTGCAGAAGGTTTACTCTGCTATTTATTTTAGGTTGTGATAGAGGGCAGATTGGAGGTGGGAGATGTTCAATTTTGTTTGTGTCTTCAAGGTTGTATTTTCTCTGTAGGTTTTAGGCTTTCTGCATAAATCCTGTGTTTTTAAGGTCCTTTCTCTGCTTGGACATCAACATACCACCAGAGCATATGACAGGCTATCAACTACCAAGAGTTGATCTAGCAATTAACAAACAGCTGATAATATGAACTGTCGATCATGATAATTATAATTGATGAGTGAAACTATTTAAGCATTCAAGTTGAGTACACCTTTCATTAAGTTACTTAACAATTTACAACTTACTAAGTCAATTTAAGATAGTTTTGCATTGTTTAAAATTAAAGATAAACAGCTATTCCAACTTAAATTTTAAATTAAATTTAAAGGGAGTCGATTAATGACATTCTATTCCAACTCTCCCAATGCCATATAATAAAAGATGCATAGTGACCTATTTGCCAGAATTTCATCTAACCTAATTTGGTCTTTGAAACAAGTTAGTGCCCTCTAACTCTGTAACAAGACAATATTGAGCATTAATTCTCCAAAATAAAATACTCAAATAGAAACCTTGAATCACATTATAAAATTATTCTGTCATTCTGACTCACTACATATGTATAAGTAGTAGAGCAAAAAGATAATTTATTGATGGTTGAAACTGGCAAAAAATTAAAGTTAACTCCTTCTTCTTGTGAACTTATGGGTTTTTATCAAACTACTTCACAGTGCAACATTTTGTACTCAAGGCTTTAAAGAAAGTTTGACAAATAAGGTGATATCATAATCAAATTAAGGATGATTCATACGGAGAGCCTCTGAACTTATAACACTTTCTTGTATGGCATATTTAAAAACATAGCCCCTTGTGTACACAATTGTGGATCTGTGACTGTTAATAGCCTTCTAAATGCTACTGTATTCTGGAATAAAACAAATGTACTTAGGATTAAATACTATGCATGAATTCATAATTTATTTTGATATTCTCAGGGCTGCTCATTTTTCTTGCAGACTGTTAAGAAATACATTTTTGCTTCAAGCTAAGAATATATAATGATAAGTTCCACATCTTAATTTTTGATGTTCTCTTACCCGACAAAGTCTGCCAATTACTTTTTTAGCAACAAGCTGGACATTTGCTGAAGCCAAAGCTACTGCAGTATCAGCCATTATCTCCACCATGGGAGATCCCAAACCACTTGCTACAGATCGATGAATAAAGCTATCTAAAACCATGTCTATCAACTCAGGCACCTGTGGGTTCAAAATTATGGTTAGTATTTACAACTCAATTACATCCAAATAAAAGGCTTATATTCTACTATCCAAATCAATTAAAAGGAATCAACATAGAAAGCAGTTATATAAATTTATAAAATATTTGAGTCACACTTTTACACTCACTATTTAGTTTTAACTTACCCCATTTCTCAATGCATGTTTTGAAGGCCAAAGCCCCTATCTTTGATCCAACATCTGAAACAAAAACCATGAAATCGAAGGAAAAATAAATTTATTGAATTTGTGTAAAACATACACAACTGGTGTCTGGAAAAGATTAATATTACATCATTTGAGGAGCTCCCAATGAATTTTGAGAACCTGGAACTTGATGTAAAATCACTTTCAAGTTAATCCAAAGTCTTCCATTGGACAAAAGGCACCAAATAAGAACTTCACCCAAATGCAACCAAAAACAGACAATTGATGTACAGCTGGTGATGGGGAGAACACCCTTCGAAATATACTGAGAAATAAAGGTAAGTGAAGCTGGAGAGTGAATATCAAACTGTGACTCAAATATTTCATAAATTTCTACGATATTTAGTAAATTGTATGCACATGTCATAGGCTTTTATTGAAATCTGTCACTCTGCAAAGATCTTTGGCAAATAATAAAATATAGGGTTTATAGTATATCTTTATTCTGTACACATTTGATGAGACCTCTAAAAGCCAGCACATAACAAAAGACTGGATTAGGGATTAGGTTAGTTTGGGTTAAAGTTAGGTTAGAGTTACATTATATGCCTAACAAAGTCCATCATTTCATGAAGAACCACAGTAATACACTCAAATTCTTTTCAGCATATACTAGTGTTTTGATATGCTTAGAAATTCTATGAAATGATGGATTTTGCAACAGTTTGCGACACATATAAGTAGGTCCTTTTCAAGAAGTGTTAAAGCAGGTTAAATGAATAGTAATTATTGTTATAGTAGAAATGAAACTTTTGCACAGACTAATTGCAAAAAGTTTCCCAACATTGTGAAATGAATAAGAAACTTTTAAACCAGTTCTAATACAAATCAACTATTTAAAACTTGAGTTTCCTAAAATTATACACAATGTACATTTAGGATAAGTACTTGTTCAAATATAGAACAGGAGGTTACAATTTACAATTTTTTGTAAGTTTTATCACCATAAAGTTCATCTGATGTTATAAACACAGCATGTGAGATAAAATTGCAAAAATCAGTATTAATTATTAAATTAAATTTGATGTTCTCCATATTTTATAATGTAAATGACAACTACCAATGGATTTTATAACCACAAAAGTGCAATAGTATTTCACAAACAAAAGGAAAACTGTTTATAAAATACCGATATACATAATATCAATATACGTGGATATGATTGTTATAGATATCTTGATGCTGATTTTAGAAATGAGAAATGCCACTGCCATCTATTGCTGATTACTTAATTAACTAAATTGTTAGTGCACATTACTGTCACAAAGTTCAACAATTTTAGTTGTAAGTTAAGCATTTGAAGTGTTCACAAAATACTATGAAAATGGAAAACAAATTTATGAATAGAATTTAAAATAACAAGTGTGGAATAGTATGGAAGAATAAAATAAATAAACAGATAAAATAAATTTGGAAATAGAATAACTGATGAGTGAAATAAATTAATTTTCATTTAAAGTCTGGACTTCAAAAGTAATTTTAAATCATTTGCTGTATATTCATGATTACATATTTCATTACATTAATTTATGAGAGTTGTTCGGAAATGCACTGTTTTTAAAATACTGCTCAACTATAAGAACATCCTCCCATAAAAGATAACCTGATATTAGTACACTTTGCAGATGCTAGACTGCAGTTGTGAGCACAGTGCACAATGAAAGGACAGTACTTGTTTGTGATCAAGTAGAGAAATCCAGACAAGATGGAAGGCAACTGTCATGGCCAAAGGTGGACTGCATGGTTTTTGTGGAAGGAGTCAAAGCAGTAGATATTCATAAGCATTTAAGTAAGGTTTGTAGCAAGAAGCTCCTGCACAGAAGACCATCTACAACTTGATCACTGGGTTCGCCAGTGGAAAGGAATCTGCAAGCAAAAATGTGAGTACTGGTCATCCATCAACAACGTGATCTCTGAGGAACATCAGGGTTGTGTCTGGATTAATTATGGCTGACAGGTACATAACTTTTGATGAATTGGAATCACAAACAGTGCTCAGCCATGCAACCCTGCACACCAATAGTTGTTACAATTTGAATATGAAAAATATGTTTTTCTTTTTTAAATTTACATCCTCCAATGTTAAGTAATATTGGACAATAAATGAAATGACTGAAATGATGCTCAAATGAGCCTAGGGATCATAGAGCTTGGAGTTACCCATCATTCATTTTTCACGATAAGGGAATACCCTGGAGAAAATCTTATCCAGATAACTCACCCTGGACAAGTGAACTTGTGATCTCTTGAATATGAGGCAGACATGCGATAGGGAAGTGCACATTGGATTCCACAGAACCTGACACAGGCTCAAAAGTAGAGCAGAGTTGAAGTCTTGATGCTGACTATTGGAAATGAACAATGATGGTTCAAATTTTATGGAGAAACGTTTGGCAACGAGAATTGTTAGCTGCTGTCCACAAGTGGGTGCATAGTACCCCCAAACAATGGTTCCATGATGCAATAATGAGGTTACCATGAAGGTGTTAGCAGTGTACTGATATTGGAGAATATGTTGAGATCCCATGTACATTAATTTATGATCATTAATAAATACGGTACAAAAACTGTTACTATAAATAATTTCCGAATGATCCTTGTACTCATATTTCTCAATTGATATTAAATAAAAATGTGGTCTCTAGTGACTACCAGTACATAGAAATAATTGAGATATTGTGGAGTTACTCACAGTAGTTTAAGTGAACTTTAGAGTTAATAATTTTCATTGACTTAATCATAAATTATTGTATCGAGATTTAACTGTATTGGAACACCACAGTGAAGCGAAATAATTATTAATTTATAGATGAGTCATATTTATTACACGTAAGTGAAGCAGATGTGTAATAAATACGACTCATCTATAAATTAATAATAAATTATTGTGTTCATATCACATCACTATTAAAATCTCAAAACTATTATAAATTTAACATTGGGCAAAAATAGTTTCAGGACATTAGACCAAGTATCTTCTACAGTAATGCAAATGAAAATGCAGCTTGCCTTGCAGATACTTTAAAAACTTAAAGCACAATAATTAAGGGCTTTTCTTACACAACTGAAGCAATATGTATTTTTAAAACTGAATTTGCCCTCAGGACCAAGAACAATAAGGCAATAGCAACAATGATATAAACTTGGAATTACAACATTATTATTCTATGATGGACAGCTTATAGGGTCACTGTAGTCATTACACTGTTAATCAACTTTGCATATTACGTAGCAGTAGTAGCTTCTTCTGTGTGCAAATCAAACTGAAACTCATTAAATAAAGCAAAAGTAATAGCAAATTGCAATATTGATGACAGCTGGTGTTTTGTTGCAAAGCATACATTTACTGTATGAGAAAAATAACTTGAAAGTCATATATGGCAATACAAATTTTAAACATTTTCTAAGCCCTATATTTTAAATGCATTTCTTATAAAATAAGCTCACTTACTTGCCCAATTGATCCCCAAATTTTAGCTTGAATTGAAGGGTACATTTCCACTTCTTCGATGGTTAAAATAATAAGCTTTTCCAATATCTGGGCTACTTTTTGTTGGCGCTTACTTTCATCTGATGGCTTGCAGAATCTATAATAGGAAGTTTTCAACTGCTGATCATCTGATTACATGGTGGCTGAATTATGCTAATACAAATCATTTAAGTACATCAATATTATGTAAGGAGATCAAGAAAGCAGCACTGCAGTGCTAAAATGGACAAAATTAAAAGATCTTGAGAACTATGATTGATGCACATGATACAAGAAAACTATTACATTAAAAAACAGTACAACTGACAAAGATTTTAATGATATCACTTCATCAGTGGAAGAGAAATATTTTGGAAAATACAGAGTGATAGCTCATTTGAATAAACTCACGTTATCTCTGAAAACCTTACAACCTTTGTTAGTTAATTTATATTCTGAACTAAAGCTAAATATATTGAATTTTTAATAGTTTTTCTTATTGATAAAGTATGTGACAGTATGATAAAAAGAATTTAGGTTGTTGCTGTTTGTAAACTAAACACTATCACCTGTGTTTTAGTTGATGCCAGCTCACAATACAGTAACATGTGTGGATACCATTGTAAAATATGTTATAAATATCAATTCTCTCTCTCTCTTTTTTTTCTAATTGTATTGTATTGTCTTGTATTTCTCCACTGTAATTACATTCTACAAAGATTGATTATACATAAGTAATACAGAAACAAGATGTAGGAAAAAGAAATGCATACACCGAAATTTATAACAGGGAATATATTTACGTTTATATAAATGATGAAAAGTACAAAAATGTAGCATTTTAGAGTGTATTAACCATTCACTTTTCTATACTCTTCTAAGAAATAGAAAGCATTTTATATTACAAGCATTAAGGGGCTTTTTATTTTTAATGCTTGATTTATTGTTTTATTTAAGCAGGTAAAGTATTGTACAGATTCTTATGAGTAAGACTATGATACAATGAAGCACAAAATTAATATAATTTTGAGTCGAATTGCTTGATGCTCCATACATTACTAGTGTTTATCTAGAAACATTTTGTTAGGCCCTTCCTAACATCCTCAGCCAATGTCGACTGTTGAATTTTGATTTGGTGAACTCTTTGGAGGCGATAGAGGCGTCTCTGTTGGCATCTTGATGAACTTGAAGTTAGGGTTTTGTTCAAAGGTGGTGACAAAATTGAACAGTTTTCATTAATATTCTTTATCTTTTCCAATTGGTTAACCAGTGGGACCCTGAATACTTCTTAATAAATGAATTTCTTGTTCTATATCGTGATTATCATTCCAAAACTAGTATGCTACTGCAATTTGTCTCTTTGTTCTTGATGTTCCTAAAATGCTCTTTAAGCCTAATTTTCAAATTTCTTTTAGTTTTGACAAGGTAAAAGTTGTCACAGCCTTTGCAATTTATCTGGTACACACCTAAGTTTTTGTCTGTGGGTTTCTCTTTTGTATTATGTGATTTCAAAAGGTGTTGTACACTAAATTTGTTCTGTGGGACCAAAGTAAAGTTGTATTCTTTGAAGACTTTTTGGAGTAGGTAATGTAGCTCTGGGGGGAAAATGCTGCAATGTCAAAATATGCACAGAATATGCAAACTCAAACTTGGTATATCAAGCAAATGGTTGGAAAAAATGTATGAGGTTGGTAGAGTCAAAGATGTTGTATGCTGTAGAAATATGGGAGATTTCAAAAGTTCAATTCAATTCAATTTGCTAAAGAAATGCTAGGACTACCTAAATTAGTTCCAGGAGAAGTAGCCTTAGAAGAATTAGGGAAAACCGGAAGAAAAGGTATAGTAATTAAAAGAATTCTAACATTTAGGTATAAATATCGAACAAAAGAACATGATATCCAAAAGTTATGCATGAAACAACAAAAGAGAATGAGAAACAGAAATAGATGGTGCTTGGAAGTTGAAAAAACTATGGAAAAAATAGAAATGGAGGACATATGGAGACTAGAAATTAGGAATGAAAACAGTTTTGGGAAAACAGAATCAGAATGGATGATATAGAATGATAAAAGGTATGAGGAGGGCAAATTTTTATAGAACAAAGAAGAAAGAATGGGGAAGAGAAAGATATGTACAGCAATGTAATAGACAGGTGTGGGAAGGAATGGTTTGGATAAGAATGGGATCAACATACCTAAAGAGAGCTAAGAGGCAGCGAAAAGAGAATATGTGAATTATGTGGAGAAAAAGAAAGTACAGTATATTATAGCTGGAATTTATTCCGGGCTGTTATGCCGTGGTCTGCTGGAGTTAGAATTTCCAGTTAGATCTTCCAGCTATATTGACTCCGGCCGTGAAAGCCTATGCTCTATCATACAGTATATTATTTGACAAGAGTGCAGAGGACTAGTGACATAGAGGCAGAAAGCGTGGGAGAAGAAATAGGAAAGGATGCAAAGCAAGATGATAGCAATAAGAATAGTTACTGAGAAAAATAAAAGTACAAACAGAAATACTTGTTTTGGAAAGTTGAAGAAAAGTAGACAAGAAAAGTAAAAATTGGAAAAGAAAAGGTGCTGGGACAACAACGGGAGACAGAGAATTATGTTAGATACAGGAGATGATGTCACGCTACTCAGGAATGCTGCAAGGCTTGGGCACTAAGCAAGCTGAGTTAGCAAGTGTAAAATATGACACCAGACAATTTATATAACTATTAAGAAAAATGTGTATGTAATATGTATAATATATTGCACTAAATACACCCAACCAAACAAAAGAAGTGTTCATCTTGATGTAATGAATTAATGATATATTCCTTCTATAAAAGAATAAAGGATTTTTTCAACACATGATGGATTATAATCTAGAGTGAGCATACTCTGCTTCTATTTACTTTCTCAACTGGACATCGAGTTTATAAGTTAAATGCTCAGCTATATAATGAAATAATTTCAAACCTCAAATACTGACCTGACCAAATTCGCCAACCAAGGTGTCATATACTCCAGACATAAATGCTTTAGCTCAATGGTGGACACTCGGAAACCTTGGATGCATTCTTCCAAAAATTCTAGTGTAAGATGAGGTTCATTTCTAGCTAATGTTTCACTAACAGACTTAATAAAGATGGTGTTATTAGATGGAATGCATAGACCTGAAACAAAAATAGTGAATCTGTATTTAACTTATGAGGAAGTCAGTTCCGAAAGATAATCATGGCATATGAAACTTTGAAACCTGAATTTCAATACTACTTTGGTCCTTGCACCTAATTCTAGTGATTTTAGGATCATATGAGCTCACAACTATAGGTACCCTTATAGAGAAATTTGCTTTTCTTATGCCTCTTAAGTAGCAAATGTTATTGGTTTAAGAGTCATAATCTTAACAAGTTTATAGGGAGAAACAACATCTGAAATGCAGGCAAAAGCTATCTCCTTTCATATTTCATTGCAGTTCAGTCTTCTGAGAAAATGGGGAAGGACATATTGCAACTCTCTCTTCCCTCTTATTGATGCCTCTTGTTCATGACAGGAAAATTTGAAGACAATGCTGATCTTCCTCATAGCATTCCCTATTCACATATTTTTTAATTTCTGTATATCTAATCTAACTTATTTTGGACATTCAGTCTAAACGTTTTATATTATAAGTTAATAATATATGCCTACTTTGATCACATGTGAAACAATCATGAAAAATATTCTTAGAAAAAGTTCCTTATAGAATAATAAATGTTTCCATTTCTATAGGCTTTTTCTTGTGTAAGCATCTATGATATGACTTTCTTCAAATGGGAAATAATTCTATATGTTCACTTACATGTAGAATCTTGAGGAAAAGGTCCTGAGCAAAATTGTGGCCCATTTTCATATCCAAAAAATGTCGGGTTCTCCCTAGTGGACAGTGAGCTAATTAATAACTGTGGCTCTACTGCAGTATGACAACGTTTACAGACTAAGGAAATCAAGCAGTTTAGCATACTGTGTACAGCATATTGCAATTTGCACTATATGGCTGACAATTTACTTGAGAGAGAAGGAAAATGAATTTTTATTTCAGGGATGATAAAACATGGAGAATTCATACCTGATGTCTCCAAAAGCTGCCCCTCTATTTTTAAATCAAATGTGGCAGTTAATGCACAAAGATGATTATAAGCTGCTGTTCGCAGGTTTGGATCTGATGATCCAAGATTTAGTAAAGCCATATTGAGCAAAGTTCCGGGAACATCCTTTGGTCTGATCTTTTGGTGAACTGTTACAGTGTCCTGCAAATATACAATGACTATCATAAGTGCAACTTATTTTTTTTCTTAATGTTTCTTGAGTAAGCTGTTAAGAGATGGTAAACATATGTCTTAGGAACTAAAAACACTAGTTGACAAGGTTTTCTTCACAAGAAATTTGATTAGTGAATTTAGTGTATTTTTTCATACCAAATTCAGATATGTAGTCAGAATTTTTCCATCAGGCACAATTTTTTTTTTCTAACAGCTACTTTTCAAAATCAGATTTTAGCATTTTCACCTGTTATAGGAACCTTTACCTCATATGTTGCAATTTTATCCAAGCTGTATATAAGGAAATGATTTGTAATATTATACTAAAGAACCATAAAACAAGGCTGTGTAGGTTCATTCAAGTTTGGACATGTACAGACCTGTTCATCTGGCATTGTGATGTGTCAGTATTGAGCTGCTTAAGTTTGTTCAGTAATAAAATATTTTCTTCCTTTCTTTTCGGAAGTGTATTGTGTATGTAGTGTTTTAGTGCTTTGTTTTTTCATCATGCAAAGAAAGTGTGTAAATCATGTAGACAGTTTCTGTTATATTTGTGGTCAGCTGACCAAGTCTCAGAGGCGAAATTTGACCCCACTTGTAAAGAAGTGTTATCAATTATGTAGAAAATGAAGCTAGCTACAGTGAAACAATGAATTATTAAACAAATATAACTATTTGTAACAAAAACTTCACTTATCTTAAGATAATGATGACTACTTTTCTTATTAATTGATAGAGATCGATTTCACAAACAACTTGTTTGCGTCGTCAGTCTACACACTTCGTCGTCAAGGATACAGACTACTACGTTATTATGTTTTTTCAGTATTACCAAAATCTGAAAACAAACCAAACCTAAAAACAGAATTAACTGCTGGTATTTCAAAATTCATTACGCGATGTTTATTTTTTAAAATAAATATATTTTCCCAAACCACTTAATCTTTAAGACCATTTAATTGTTTTAATAATTAAACTTCAGGATTTATTTCATGGTTAAATAACCAAAACTGATCTGCTACAGCCGATTGATCAGTTTGTTTATACTTAATGTTATGAAAATGTTCTTTCTTTCTGGTTTCCAAATTACGTTTCTACTTTCGTCTTTTCATTGTTCTTTTGTTTATATTGGAAAGACGAAACGTAATTTGGAAACCAGAACGAAAGAACGTTTTCATAACATTAAGTATAAACAAACTGATCAATCGGCCGTAGAAGAACATTTTTGGTCATTTAACCATGAAATAAATCCTGAAGTTAAATTATTAAAACAATTAAATGGTCCGATAGATTTAATGTTTTGGGAAAAGATATTTATTTTAAAAACAAACATTACACAATGAATTTTGAAATATCAGCAGCTGATTCTGTTTTTAGGTTTTTGTTTTCAGATTTTGGTAATACATAGTAATCTGTATCCTTGACGACGAAGTGTGTGGACTGAAGATGCAAACGAGTTTTTTGTGAAATCGATCTTTATCAATAAGAAAAATAGACATAATTTTCTTAAGATAAGTGAGGTTTTTATTACAATTATATTTGTGTAATAAGTGTTATCACCTTTACTTTGGCTATCCGGCTGCTGATTTTGATAAGAGTTGGGCACCAAATACATGCTGTGTTTCGTGTGTTAGATTGCTGACTGGGTGGAAAAATGGTACACATCATATGCCATTTGCAATTCCTATGATTTAGAGGGAACCAAACGATCATTTAAGTGATTGTTATTTTTGTTTGACAAATATAAAAGGAATCACATCTAAAACAAGACATACAGTTAAGTATCTGAATTTGCAAACTGCAATAAGACCTGTCTTAGTTAAGTGCAGAGGTTCTACTGCCATTAGTCCTGGACCCATAGGACCAAGGACCCTGGCCTCCTTCTACCCGGGAGCGATGGAAACTCCAGGGCTCTTTCCATAGGGCAATACCTGATTTCTTAAAAAGCCCCCCCCCCGCTGAGCACAACGTCAAGACGGGATGGAAGTGGATACGCCGCTTATGCGCGTCAACCCCGCAGGGAAGACTACCGATAATCTCGGTGGGGCCGAAGGTGATCTAGCACACCCTCTACTAGCTCTGCAGGCTAGCACTCGGGACTATTCAGGCAACCCTCTACCCCCTCCGGGCCGCCGTAGCCTGGCCGGAAGTACCCATTTACCCGTGGGTTTCGGGAACACACTGCCCCCGAGTCCAACCCAATCCGAACAACTCCCATTCGGGAGGGGCTCGGCTGTTCGGCCCAAGGCTCCTCTAGTAACGTCAGAGGTACCACGAGACCTAAGGGTCCGCAGCGCCCGCACTTTGGCAGCTGAAGGGGACGGATCCCCTTCCCTATGGGATAAGACCTGTCTTACACAATGAACAGTTGCCTGTACCAGTATATGCAGATACGACCTTAGATGATAACTCTGATTCTGACCTGACTGAAACTGAAAATGCTTCAGTTGAAAATAAAAATGATCCTACATATGAAGCCAATACCTATTCATCAGAACCATACTTTCCCAATCAGAAAGACCTTAATTACCTGATTCGGCATTTAAATCAGTCTAAACAACAAGCTGAAGGTTTAACTTCCAGACTCAAAGGGTGGAATCTACTCCAAAAATAAGTAGGAATATGTAGCTATCGTGGCCACCATAGTGATTTCAAGGACTGCTTCTCTGAGGAAAATGGTATTGTGTTTTGTAGTGATATTTGTTCAGTTATGGAAACTCTTGGACTTCAACACGGGCCAGATGAGTGGCAAGTATTCATAGATACGTCTAAAGTTACTTTGAAGGCTGTGCTGCTACAAATTGGCAATGAACTTCCATCAATACCTATAGCGCATGCCACTGATATAAAAGAGACGTATCAAAATATGAAACTAATTTTAGAGAAAATACAATATGAAAAATATGAATGGAATATCTGTGGTGATTTAAAGTCATTGCTTTATTGCTTGGTTTGCAACTTGGATTCACCAAATTTTGCTGTTTTTTTTTTTTGTGTCTCTGGGACAGCAGAAATAGGAAGTCTCACTATGTTGAAAAATCATGGCCTTAACGTGAATATCTTATCCCTGGCAAGAAAAATGTGTCATATGTCCCTTTAGGAATCCTTAAAAAATATTACCTCCATTGCGTATTAAGTTAGAAGTAATGAAAAATTTTGTCAAAGCTATGGATAAACAGTTTGATGGATTCTTGTATCTCAAATCAAAATTTCCCAAAGTCAGTGATGCTAAACTTAAAGAAGAAATTTTTATAGGACCAGAAATCCAGCCATTAATGGGTGATGCCCACCTCGGTAGCGTAGATGGTAGCGTGTCTGCCTCACGTTCAAGAGGACCCGAGTTCAAATCTCGGTCAGGGTGAGTTACTTGGATAAGGTTTTTTCCGGGGTTTTCCCTTATCCTGAAAGATGAATGTCGGGTAACTCTAAGCTCCATGGATCCCAGACTCATTTGAGCAGCATTTCACCCATTTCATTCATTGTCCAATATGACTAAACATTATATATATATATATATATATAATGGGTGATGAGCATTTAGAAGGACTGTTAAATCCACTGGAGAAAGCAGCCTGGCAGTCATTCAAAAGTTTATGTGTCAATTTTCTTGGAAATTATAAAGCAGAAAACTATTGTGACATAGTGACTGATCTGCTGCATTCTCATAAAGCTATGGGATGCAACATGTCTTTAAAAATTCACTTCTTGGACTCTCACTTAGACTTCTTCCCCGAAAATCTTGGAGCTGTCAGCAATGAACATGGTGAGTGTTTTCATCAGCAAATTTCTACTATGGAAAAGAGGTACCAACTCAAGTGGAGTTCCAATATGTTGGAGTTCCAATATGTTGGGCCAAGAAGAGAGATTTTCCAGATGTAAAATAAGCCCGAAAATCACTATCTACCACTTTCTAGGTAAGTCAGAATGAGTAGTTATAATTTTGAGTTAGATAGCTAGTTACAGATTTTTTCAGAATATTATAAAAGTTGAAACAAATATCACACTAAACTCCTGCCAGATGGGGAAAAACTAAAATTATATTTGAATTCAGCAAGAAAAATACTTCTAGAAAATGTTATTTGAATTCTTGTAAAAGAAAAAAGTTCATTTTTGTCAACTAGTGAAATCAATGACTTCTGTTGATAAAGCAGAAGTTTAACATGGTAACATTGTTGAGGTTTGTGATACATGTATACAAGCATAGCGTCACCAATTTATAGTGATACTTTTGTTGAGAAGAGAGCATGCCACTTTTCAGGTCTTTAGTAAAAGCTTAGTAAATGACTAGAATTGAACAATAAATAATAATAATAATAATAATAATAATAATAATAATAATAATAATAATAATAATAATAATAATAATAATACTAATACTAATAATACTAATACTAATAATACTAATAATACTAATACTAATAATACTAATACTAATAATAATACTAATACTAATACTAATAATAATACTAATACTAATACTAATACTAATACTAATAATAATAATAATAATAATAATAATAATAATAATAATAATAATAATAATAGTAATAATAGTTTTCAAATTGATCCTCTCTATTTTAAAAATTTATCAACAACAAGAAGCCATAATTTCTAAGGTTTTTCTTCCAAATACATCTTTTTATTTTAGTTTAAGGAACTTCATATGAGGGACACATCTGGTTCACATTTACAAGTTTATAAAGAGTAGGCCAAAAGTTACGATCGGATAATGTTTATATTAAAATAACTCACTTTCCAAAACCGAAAACTACTTAAAACCTATTTATAGGTTGAGAGGAATATTTTTCTCCTTCATATGTTTTTGTTGCATTAGTTGCCAATTTTCTGATAGAGCGGGGGCATTGTTGTGTTATAGCAGCAAGTCAAATGTTTTGCAGGTTATTAGTTTGTCAATTTTCTGATAGAGTGAGGGCACTGTTATGTTAAAGTTGCAAGTCAGATTTTTCGGGGGTCATTAGTTGATGTCAATGTGAAATGCTGTTTATGTTATAAAGAATGGCTGATCCAAACAAATATATGATTGAAGAATGTCTCATCGTTATTATGTGGGTTCATGAAAAGGAATGAACTGGTGAAACATATAAAGAAATTAGATCAATAAAGAAACAATAATGTATGAGGCCAATTTCCCCCAGTGAGGCCAATTTCTGAAAACTGGAAAAGAAGACTTTCTCAGCAGGCTCTGTATTGGATGTAAAATGCAGCGGAAGACCTAAAAAATATTGCAATGATGTTAGTAATCTTCAGTCTGAATCACTGGAGTGTACACCGAAGAAATCAATAATGAAGCGATCAGCGGAAATGAAGATCCCAAGAATGATGTTGCGCCGCTGGATGAAAAATTAGGGTTATCGTCCATACAGACTCCCACCTCCCAATTAAGTGACATGGATATGGAAACGTGACATGATACATATCAAATGTTACTTTCTGCTTTTTCCATCTTAGTGGTTCGTCGTGAAGTCTTGATGACTGATGAATACGCCAAGAATCTCAGCTTTTGTTCATGCAAAGTTTATCTGTGGCCCAAACATCCCTCATTTCTTTGAAGAAATTCAACATCCCCCTCATGTCATGATGCGGGCCAGTGTTACCAGTGAAATTATAATTGGTCCATATTTAAATTTAATTTATCATAACAACACTGTTTTCAACACTTCCAAGAAAGGAATTGGTCCATATTTGTTTAAAAGCTCTGTGACTAGCGAAGCGTACCTTGAAATGTCTTAATGGCTGGTTCTGGAACTTGACAGAGTTGGTATTCTTAACACTGTTGTCCTTCAACAAGATGGAACCCTGGCGCATTTCTGGGCTCCAGTTTGAGAATGGTTAAGTACCAGCTTTCCTATATGGATTGGACAAGGTGGAACTCTCATTTGGCCTCCAAGAAGCCCTGACATATGTGATTACTGGTTATAGTCCTACTTAAAAGAAAATCTTGGAAAGATTCGGAAGGCTTTTCTTGAACAATTGAAGAGAGAGACAGAGATCCTTCATATTTTCAGAATGATTAATTCCAAAATGGTCAGGTGGGCAAGCAGACATGGTGACGCATTCAACTATGAGCTGAAAATGATGGTGAACACACCAAAATATTAGATGTTTAATAATGATGCTGATTGGCCTGGTTGTGTTTATCTTTTCATATTTCCATTCCTTATTAGTGCAGCAATCAAAAAAGAACATTTTTACGTCACTTGTACCTATACAGTACCTACAGTATATTACTGCTCTCCATTACAAACCAGAATGCCTATCACTATAAACAAAGTGTTGTATTATTCACATGAAAGTAGTTGAATCTCCCTATTGCACCAAGTCTTGTTACTTAGAATATCACCTATAAACATTATTTGATTTATAAAAAGGCAATTTCTATGAAAATCATAGTTCAAAATGCAACTATAACAACTGATGTTAACAATATCTGGAAATTAATATTTTGCTTATGTTAATTGCAATCTCAGGCAAAGATGCAACACGCAGCTTGTTTATATTCCCAACATATTTGGGTTATATGTTTCATTGAAAGGCCTGTAAACTTGGATGTTATTTTCATAATACACATTACTGCAAGTGATAGATACTTCTCTAACAATGAGTGGAGCATACTAACTACTAATAAAATATTTGTAGCTGGTTCTTTTTCGTGCTACATCACTGACTTTTTATTCTTGAGGGACTAGTTTCAGGAGCCCTTACTTCCATTTTCAATGTCGAAGGTCTGACTGTTGCTGGTTGTAGTTGCATGCAGTTTTCTCCCTTAGATAGAACAATGAACTTCATTACTAACTTGTTAAATAGTGGGATTGGAAAATTTATTAAATTGGTCTTTGTATTTTCATATTACTGTGTTCTCCCACATTATGAATTTCTTATGGCCTTTTAATAATTTTGGCTTTAGATCAAGGTTATGATTTTTGTTCCACAAGTGAAATGCTGCTGCTGATTTGTCTTCCTGTTTCAATTTGATGCTTTTAAACTCTTCTTTGGCTATCATTTTAGGTTTGCTTTTATTTAGTCTATGTAGAACTTTTTACAATCCTTACAGTTTATCTGATATCAAAATTTTGAAATCCTAATAATTGACACTTAATGAAGAAGTTCCTTGTTCCACCACCAGAGAGAAGACTGCAAGCAACTACAACCAATGACAGTTAGAGGTTGAAAATGGAGGCAACAGCTCCTGAAACTAGTCAATAAAAATTACAGTGACAGCGTTAAAAGGAACTTGCTACAAATGTTTTATTAATTAATTTTACATCATTTTTAATGCTTTCCTGCATTTGCATTTGAACAGTTCCTTTCTCTTTTTTAATTATTTTTTTTTTTAAATTTAGAATGCTCTTTAACTGCTTGGTCCTCAACATTACATGCATATCGGGTCAAAAGGTCACTTAAATTTGCCTCAGAGGCCTTCTTTTCAGGTTTTTTTATGTGCTGTAAATCTACAACACAGAACATCACCTTTACTTCCCTCCTGAAGGAAGCCATGCTAAGGAGTTTCTCTCTCTCTCTCTCTCGCACGCATACCCCCACCCACCCACCCACACACACACACACAAGCTTTGCCTTCCCCCAGGTTTGAATCCATGTCGACCTATTTTTCATGGACGAGGCTTGATTCTACCTTTATGGATATGTGTGTGCACAAAATAATCATTACTAGAGCTCTGAGAAACCTAACATTGTTCATGAAGTACCCCTTCATGAAGAAAAAATTTGAGTATGGTGCACCACTACTGGAAAAAGAGTTATAGGGACGATTTTTTTTTCCGAGTCAACAGTTAATTTTGTCAACACTTTTTTTCCAGATGATTAACAGACAGAAAGTGTGATTTTGCCTTTTTCAACAAGATTCTGCAACAACTCATATAACCAATATTTTAATGAGAGGTTTAGAGTTTGTGTATATTTTGAGTTTTCAGAGTCAGTTGATGAGTGGAGCTTCTGGGGAGGAGTCGGCACCATAAAGCAGTTCACTAATCAGTGGTCAGTAGGGTTGTGTAAGTCGACCAAGCAATGTTAGTATTCTATTTATATCACACAACCTGTATAGCTGTGTTCTTAAACTGTATAAATTCATATGACGTGGTTCTTTTGTGTATTTAACACTATACTGAACTGAAAATAAATAAATGCGTGGAAGTGTGGTACATTCCAAGCTCCATGGTGAGCAGTCAGAAGGCCTTGGAACGATGCAGAAAGCAGTTCAGAGGTCATTAAGTGTAGCTGCTAGTGAGGAGTTGACGGGCTATGGAACTAGCAGTAAAGCAGTTTATGTGGAATATCACATTTATTGTGTTCAAAATTGGCTTTGTGTAAAAGGTGAACCTGTTTGTATGTCAGAGATTACTGCAGCAAAACTGGTTTGTGATAAACAGACATAAAGAGACGTGTCAAAGTTGTGTATTTATGTAAAAGATAAGGTGATTATAAGTTAACATTCCACTAACAAGTTTAGTGACACAGGAATCTGAGGAGCACATTCACTTTTTGTCACAATGTTGATACAGTGATTGAATGCTTTTGATAAATTCAAAGATAATCCTAAGCCAACTACTTTTTTTATCTAATGTTTTATAAGAATGTTTATGACATCTTATGGCTATTATTGTTATCATTCTTTCTCAAAATCCATGAGAATCTTTGGTCCAATGATATAATTTTTAAAAATTTTACGCTTAAGCATACAAAACCTTTACCAAAATCTTTTTTGCAAAAGAGATAAATAAATGGTTGACAATGAAACTGATGTATAATTTCCTTCGATTGTGAATTGCACAATCATAACAACTACTCCTCATTCTACCTTTTCTGCATTCCATTAGTTCTATTGTGCTCTTCATTTGCACAATAAATGAGCTTATCTTTTCAATTAAGTTTTCCTTCACAGCATAACCATTACTTTACTAGTTTTAAAACTGACATATATGAAGCAGTAACAAAATAAAACTTACAGGCTGAGACAATTCCCAACGATTCCTTATGTGTATAATGGCTTGTACTATATTATCACAGTCATTATGAATAAAAGACAAAGGTCCTGATTCATATGCTATGGTTAGAGTGAACTGGTTATCATCAACCAGACAAACTTCTTCAATCTCTGATGCATAATACACATCATTGAGTAAAACTGAATGAGAAAGCACTTTAGTCTTCTCTGATGAGGTGATCTGAATGGCTGTTGGACCAACCTGTGACAAATAAAACATTTTAGATCATTTTAAATTTCCATTATATTTTACTGAAATAAAACTAGTTTCTATGTTATATGTGTTTGGAGGAATTTAGTAACAGTGACGTCAAAATTAATCGCAAAAACTATTTTTAGTTGGTTTATTGATACTGACATATCAGATGATGCATCATCTGAAATTTCAGACTACATTGAACTAACCAAATTATGCATAGAACAAAATTTCTTCCAGTTTCAAACAAAATATTATCACCAAACTTCAGGGTTAGCAATGGGCAACCCACTATCACCCTTCCTGGCCGATCTGTACATGAGTGCATTAGAAATAAGGATCAACAAAGGTTTCCCTTGGATGTTCAAACTCTGGCAACGATATGTAGATGACATCTTTGCAATAGTACCAAAAAAACACATCAGTGATGCACTAAAACTTTTAAATATCCAAGAAAAAAGCATCAAATTCACTGTAGAAATAGAAAAAGACGAGCATTTACCATTTTTGGATCTAAAAATAATGAGGAATAAAAACAGACTAAACTTTGGCATTTACAGAAAACCAACACAGACAGACAACTACATAAAAGCTAATGGCTACAACCCAAGATCCCACAAACAGGCAATCTTCAATAGTTTAGCACACAGACTGGTAAACATCCCTCTCACAGCAGAAGAATACAAAACAGAATACAACAAAATAATTGAAATAGCACAAAAAAAATAACTTTCCCAAATCATTAGTGGACAAAAAAGTGAACTTAGCAAAAAAGAAGAAGCTACTAAAGGAAACCACAACTCTCTCATCTACAGAAACTAATATGATTTTCAAAAAATTCACTTACCATCCATGGGCCTATGATAAATTCAAAAAAGTCTTCAAAAAACAAAATATTCAACTAGCACCAGTCAACCATTTCTCCTTAAAAAACCTAATTTGCTCAAACATCAAAGATGCCATTCCATCAAACAAAAAATCTGGTATATATCAAATTGAATGCAATGACTGTAGTCAAATTTATATTGGAAAAACCAAAAGAAATTTAGAAACAAGAGCAAAGGAACACTTTAGAAACATAAAATATAAACAATTAGAAAAATCAGCAGTTACCACACATTTTTGGGAAAAAA
The DNA here is from genome assembly GCA_030765055.1 of Mantis religiosa. Classification (NCBI taxonomy): domain Eukaryota; kingdom Metazoa; phylum Arthropoda; class Insecta; order Mantodea; family Mantidae; genus Mantis; species Mantis religiosa. The sequence continues at coordinate 215,611,799 of CM060947.1, read as the reverse complement.
ACCACAACATAAATCCAGAACCAAAACTACTGAAACATACATCAGGAAAACAAGAACTATCCACATGGGAACAAATCTTCATTTCAAAAAATAGGAACAAAGTATTCAATTTCGACATCCCCCTGAAGGATTTGTTCAGCAAGTTCCTTGAGCCGCCACCAGAGGAGACCTGTGACAAGGTATCGTAAGCTACACCAACGAGAACCAGTCGAGAGCCGGCCGATGATAGAGGCAAAGCCTCTGAAACTAGTTCCGGAAAAATTTAAAAGTAAGTGTTGTCTAGTGTCTTTAATCGACTCTCTTTAAAGTTAATTTATCATAACAACACTGTTTTCAACACTTCCAAGAAAGTAATTGTTATTGATACTCGTCACTTACTTTTTTATATTATTGAGAGATTGAAAATGGAAGCGATTGCCTTTGAAACTAGTATAAAAAAGTAAGTGACGCGTATCTATAAACCAACTAAAAATAGTTTTTGCGATTAGTTTCTATGTAATTTGTGTTGAAACATGCAACTCTGTTATCTATTTTTCTGAGCAATTACTGAATTTACTTTAACAACATTTAACTGTTGATTTTGTTTAAAAAAAGGTATTACTGAGCCAATTTTTTAAAACATTACTTAAATTAAATTTAAAGGGAGTTGATTAATGACACTAAACAACACTTACTTTTAAATTTTTCCGGAACATGTTTCAGAGACTTTGCCTCCATCCTCAACCGGCCATTGACTGGTTCTCATTGGTGTTGATGATGATATTTTGTCATAGGTTTCCTCTGGGGGCAGTTCAAGGAACTTGCTGAACAAATCTTTCTGGGGGATGTCAAAATTGAATACTTTGTTCCTATTTTTTGAAATGAAGATTTGTTCCCATGTGGATAGTTCTTGTTTTCCTGAACTTAACTCTTTTTCAATTCTGCCAAAAACTATCAGGAGGCATATAACTGTACCCACATATTGGGTAGTTACGTGAAATGCGAGAAAATGATTTATTCTTCTCCAGGAAAGCAATAAGCATGAACATCATCACACTATTCTTGCTCTGACTTGAGCAAGAGTCTGAAAAACAAATGGTAGGGTCATTGCTGGACATCCTTTCTTCCAGTTCCAACAAGAAGTGGTGTAAAGCTGAGGCACCCTGGTTGCAGCCTTTAGCAGATTCAGTTTCCAACCGGTATACAAGGAAATGTCGTCTTTGTTCTGGGTTTTAGACAGAATCATTATGCATAGATCATACAGCCACACCTGCCTTGAATAGAATACCTCACTAACAGAAAGTTTAGGCAGTGGCTGATTCTGCTGCATATCAAAACAAATAGTATTTGCCTCGACATTTTCCTCATCAGTAGCTGATAAAACGTTTTTTAACATAACTTGTGCAGTCTACATAGTTCCTAGTTCATTTTTCTTTTCCACTTCTGCCTCTGTCTTAATCTTCTTCAGTCCCATTTTGCAGGTTAAGCATGTGTCAGTGTGGTGTACAGAATGAAAGATTGAAGAAGTTGTAAACTCTGTAATTATATTTTGACAGTGAGCAGACTGGTAGATTTCTTAATATTCTTTTGTTGCAAAAGTTGGTCCACATTTTTCTTATATTAAGTTCTGGAGATCAATATCCTCTCTTTGATTTTGCTCTTCCATAGTGGCTTTCTCTGCATGTGTACTTCTTAATGTATTGCTTTATAGCAGCAGAAATGCCTTTCCATAATATTCCTGCTCTGTCACCTCCTCTGGTTTCCTTCGGCACATTCCCAGATAAGTAAAATTTTCTAGCCAGGAGAGATAATCTATCTTTTGACATACCTGTGATTCCTTGGAGGCTTGCAGCACATACTGACAATACTCAGACATCATTAGTTCTCACACTGTATTTAATGCTAACAGTGTGCTTTCTATTTGCAGCTTCTTTCTTCAGGACTCTGTGTTTAGGAGATGTAATACTCATATTTCATAAGGAATTTATCTTGATCGATTTTGTTGGGCACAGAAAGATGTTGGTCAAAGCCACTTATATCATTATAAGTCAAAATCAGCTACATCACAGTGCTTCTGCCCTTTAATTTTAGGATTTCCTGGAGTGCACTCGAGACCATGTGAACATGAAATGGCTGGAGTATGAGCTTTTCCTTGACTTGCATTTTGATTTTCTTTTCCTTGTTTTTGTAATTCATACCTCCTGTGCATTCTACGACTGGTACTGATCTGAAAATCATGAAATTGAAGATAGCACCGAATTACTAAAATATGTACAAAAACGTAGTGAACTCGTCATATGGGAGAGAATATACATAGAAAAAACATAAAAACCAACTAATGAACTTTGAAATCCTGCCAGAAGAGAATCCCACATTTAAGTTCATCACTAAATCAACAGATGGCAGCAGCAACTCCAGAATTACCCACACCACTGGATCAAGCTTTAGTCGCATAAGAGCCAAAGATGCAAACGATGGTTTGCAAAACATGTCCTCAAAATAGATACGTAAGTGAAGCCGATGTGTAATAAATACGACTCATCATTAAATTAATAATTATTTCGCTTCACTGTGGTGTTCCAATACAGTTAAATCTTGATATATTTGTAGGTATAATATTTGTTTGCTTCCTGTTAATAGCTTCATATTTTACGTATTTACGTCCTTATTATAAGGACCACGTAATGAACTTTGAAATCCCACCAGTAGATAATTTGACAAAGAAGTTCATAGTTCCACCACCAGAGAGAGGAGAGCAGACAACAACAGATGCTAGTTGGAGAAAGGTTGAAAAGGGTGGCAATGGCCTTTGAAACTAGTCCTTCGATAATATAAAAAAGTGTCGAGTGTCAATTTACTGACAACAAATCATTTTGACGATTAATTTTGACATCACTGTCATTAAATTCCTCCAAACACACGTAATTTTAATGCTGCTATTGATAGCTAGAATATAGCAAAACCTAGGCCCTGCGGAATTACAGGGAATTCTAACAGATTTTGTGGAAAAAATGAGCAAAATGGATGGTATGGAGCAAAGGATAACTAATAATTTGGATAAGATAGCGAAGGAAATAAAAGATGAAGTTGGTAGAGAAATTCAAGGGATTCGGGCAGACGTGGAAGAAATAAAAATAAAACTAGAAAAAGCAGAGGAGAGAAGGAGATTTAATTTGGTGTTTATAGGAGTGAAGGAAAGAAGAGGCTTTTTGGCCTTTGCAAGAAATATCTCAAATATTGAAAGATAAATTGGAATTAGAGCTAATAGGATGGGAGATTACTGAAGTCTATTGAATAGGAAAACAGACTGGGTTCAAGGGCTGCCAATATCAGCTGCCAATGAAGTAGCTCTAATTGAAATGGGGAGAGTTCAAAGAAAAGGGTTAGTTATAGAAAGAGCACTAAAATATTGGTATAGAGTATTGAAACTAGAGGAGGGGAATATATTGAAGCAATGCTTGAAGTATCAAGA
>CM060947.1:214162807-214272807 GCA_030765055.1 Mantis religiosa | reverse complement strand
TGGCCAACGTTCAAGGCACGATGCAGCTCCAAAGGTACCAAATCCCATGGGCCTCCCCAAGGAAGCTTTTAAAGGTACCCGCTATCCTGGACTACCACCACCAATAAGGATACAGCACAAGAGTTATGCAGCTGCCCTTCAAAGTAGAGCAGACACCAACCCATCTGAGGTTCAAATAACAACTTCAACAGTGAAGGAACTGGCAACTGCTATAAAACCCCAGCAACCGGCAACTAACCCAGGGAAAACAATTCTCCCAATGCAACAGAGGAAGTTAGAAAATGTTACAACACATAGCACTACCTCCAGGAATATGGAATCTACCCATCCCAATGCTGCACCGGTATCTTGGACAAGGCAACCAGCTAAACAACGGCTGCCAGTTACACGTCCTCCAACATCCACCGCTCCGTCATCTTCACTGCACTTTTCTGCTATCCCTGACGCCCAATTTCTGAAGCTCATGGATAGAATACCTATTCAGTTGCAAACAGACTTTGCTATAGCCTTGGCTGACGCAATGGCGCAGAGACCAGCCACCATACAACCAGCAACCATTCTAGTGCACACAGTTTTCACCTTCTTAGGACAATATGGCGGACAGTAATAAAATTTTGAATAATATTCTGAACCTAAAGTTATGTTCCTGGAACGCCAATGGCTTAAGAAATAAATTGAAGGAAGCCGCAAATTTTCTGGCTGTAAATAAAGTACAGATCTTCCTGGTGCAGGAAACACATTTATCTAGCCATCTTAAAGCCACCATCCCAGGGATGATCTGTCATAGGACAGACAGGGCTGATGGATACGGTGGCACAGCAATCTATGTAAACCGCACCTTAAAACACCATCGGCTACACCTGCCTACCACTGGCGTGTTAGAGGCTACAGGGATCCAAGTGGCCACCAACAAAGGACCTCTGAACATCTATTCTGTTTATATACCACCTAGCAGGCCCTTCAATGTCAATGAACTGGATATGATCTTCTCTGCAGGTACACCCACAATAGCTATGGGTGATTACAATGCCAAAAGCACGCTGTGGAACTCTACAATATGTAACCCGAGAGGTTCTCTTCTCGAACGTTATCTAGAACGCCACAACCTTGCTGTACTTGCTCCTACATCACCCACAATCACTTATGGGAACCGCCATCCACCAGATTGGCTGGATATTGCCATTCTTCAAAATATCTGTGGTCACCCTCATGTTTTATCCATCCCCGAACTTTCCTCAGATCATTATCCTGTTCTCTTTCTATATCAAGCCCGTGCAACTGCTAAGGCACCCCCTAACTCACCAAATCCACGCTTCACAAACTGGAACAAGTACACCTCTATAATGGCAGAGCAGAATGCGGATTTAACTCCCTGCAACTCCACTGAAGAGGCAGATCAGCTGGCCTCCACTATCACAGCTACCATGGCCACAGCCATGGCACAAGCTACTCCCCCTAGACGTGCCAACTTTAGTGCCCAGAAACCTTTACCACCACCACTACGGCGACTCATTGCAGATAAAAATAAAGCTAGACGTCGTTATCAGCTAACACGTGATCCCCAACACAAGCGTGAATGGAACCGCCTCCAACATCTGGCAAAGCTTGAGATAGCTGAACACTGCAATGAAGAATGGGAAAGAAAGCTGTGCACTCTAGATCCAGAGGACTCCTCTCTCTGGAGAATGACCAAGGCACTACTCAAGATCCCTTCATCAGATCCACCATTAATTGATGGAGGAAGAGTAGCTTCGTCTGCTAGAGAGAAGGCTGAAATGATGGCGGAACACTTAGCCTCCACCTTCCACACGGCAGAGTCCATTGATGATGACCTGACCGAAGAAATATCAGCTTCAGTACGCCGTTACCTTAGTGTTCCTCACGAGGTCCCGGAGGTTAGCCTCACCTCCTTTGCTGAGGTTCAACACATCATTAACTCCGTTCGTCCCTACAAAGCCGCTGGAGTTGATCAGCTCCCTTATGCAGCCTTCAAAGCACTACCACAATCTTGGATTCGTCTACTAGTGCACCTCTTCAACAGCTTGCTGTTACTGGCCTACTTCCGAACGGTATGGAAACATGCAAGAATCATCACTTTACCAAAGCCAGGGAAAAACCCAAGAGACCTAAACAGTCATAGGCCCATTAGTCTCCTATCGACAATCAGCAAATTGTTTGAGAAGGTGGTACAGCAACGTCTCCAATGCATTCTGGATGAACATCAGGTGCTACGTCCAGAGCAGTTTGGATTTCGGAGTAAACACTCTACTACTCACCAGCTACTCCGTCTAGTGGATGAAGTGATTAAAGGCTTTAACAACTGGCACTTTATTGCAGCTCTCTTTCTTGACATCTCCCGAGCCTTCGACTCTGTCTGGCACGAAGGCCTCCTACATCGCCTCATCCAGTATAATATCCCATCTTACCTTGTACATCTCATCCATCATTATCTAAAAAATCGATCCTTTGTTGTCATGAAGGACGACATCCTGTCACAGCCATATGCCATAAATGCCGGTGTGCCACAAGGTAGTGTCCTTGGGCCCCTGCTTTTTCTGGCGTACATAAATACTCTTCCAACCCTAAGAGGCTGCAACCTGTACCTATTCGCCGATGATACAGCTATAACAACAGCGTCCAAACGGCATGAAATTGCTGTACAAAGAGTACAAACCTTCGCAAACATGTTGTCCGTCTGGTTTGCGACATGGCGCTTAAAGCTAAATGCCACAAAATCTCAGGCAATCACTTTCACTAGACGAGAGCTGCAGGATGTACCTAACCTAAGAATAGGTGGTACCGAAATACCATGGTCAAATCAGGCTACATACTTAGGAGTGCTACTAGACATGCGCCTCACGTGGAAGGACCACATAGCAGCGGTAGCTAACAGAGTTAGTAAAAGGATGGCCATGCTATATCCACTATATAACCGAAAGTCGCCAATGGCTCTTCGCAACAAGCTTCTGCTCCACAAGCAGGTATTGAGGCCGGCAATTACATACGCCTGCCAAGTCTGGGGTGCAGCAGCCAAAACCTACCTTTCCAAACTCCAAGTCCTCCAAAATCGCTTCCTTCGGACTGCAATTGCAGCCGAATGGTACATCCCAAACGATAACATCCATTTAGACCTGTCATTTCCAAAACTTTTCGATTACATCCTACAACTGTCCCACTCCTTCTATTCAAAATTACCAACTAGTTTCAACAACCTCATCCGAGGACTTGGAGAGTACGACCTAGACCCTGGAGAATCATATAAGAGGCCAAGACTTGTCCTAGGAGCTCCTTAATTCCCAACTGTTTCTTCAACAATTATTCACTCCCTGACTGTCTATCCCCTATCCCAAATTAAATAACCACCATCAACCCACCATCATTCTTCAAAAACCCTCTTAATGCCAATAAGGGACCTAGTCCCGGTGTGGCACTAGTCGAAGGACCCTCCTCTGCGGAGGAGGACTCCCTTCAACGACACCTCTGTGCTGTGAGCGTACATCTCTCCCATCTTCAGGATGTTGAATGCCTTAGGGCTGGGGTGACACATATATATATATATATATATATATATATATATATATATATATATATATATATATATATATATATATATATATACTCAGCGAGCGGGCTCGCGTTGGTGAATATGACAACCTCTCAGAAAACACTGCTGCTCTGGTCGCTGCTCAGCTCGTATTTCGCTTTAATTCTGGTTACACGACTGCAAATTTCAGCATTTGCATCCACTGGAGGGCATGAGACCGAACTCGTCCATTCTTCCTACAATGTCTGGAAGAGTGAGTGCCCGCCTTGGTAGCATGGTGGTAGCATCTCTGCCTCACGTTCAAGAGGTACCGAGTTTGAATCTAGGTCAGGGTGAGTCACCTGGATAAGATTTATTCCGGGTTTTCACCTTATCCTGAAAGACGAATGTCGGGTAGCTCTAGGCTCTATGGACCCTGGGCTCATTTGAGCATCATTTCACCCATTCCATTCATCGTCCGATATGACTTAAAGTTGGAGGACGTAGATTACAAAAAAAAAAAAAAAAGGCGAGATAGATGGTCTAAGCAACTCAAATGACTTGCAGTTAGCTGTCCGTTTACTACAGAGCGACGTGATATAGGGCAACTAGATGAACAAATGAAGAAAACGTGGTACAGATGCAGATGATTTTCTACCTCAGAGAAGAGAAGACACTTTTGACCACAGAGGAAAGTCACACAGAAGATGAACCTATTATTTGAGGTACTTTGTTCTAGTTAGGAAGGGATGGAAACACAAAGTGAGGAAAGCACTGTGAAGTTAGAGTTAACTGAAACAGCTCACATAAACTATAGGAAGTACAAAAATTATTTTTGCTTGGAACACGGTAGAATGATATGGCATGAATGCTTTGCGAATTTGGAATTGGAAGAATATTATAGTGTAAAATAAAAACCAGAGAGGAAAAATCAGTAAATACCTTGTGTTATAATAAGTGAAAAATTTTTATATGCTGTATTTTCATGTAATAAGTTCTTTTATTCATTCATACTATATTTTAACATCTGCTGCATTTTATTAACACTACACTGCCGTTTGTGTTAATCTACCATTAGTATTATTAAGATTATCATGTAAACAAAATAATTTTAAGCCTTTCTAAAAATAATGGCATATATATTCAAAAGAATCAATAAAATAGTTAAAACGTTAAAATAAGAGCTGAAGCTTTCCTGGCGACGAATATGCTCACTTTCTTCTCGGGCAACAAGCCAGGTGAAAAGACGATTAGATATCGACGTTTCGGGAGTGTGCATCTCTCCCATCATCAGGATATTTATAAAAGTGAAACAATGGATATAACACCAATCTAAACAAAGACAAAACACTATCAAAATTCCTATTGCTGAACAAAAGACTGTTTTCAGTAAATTAAATGCCAGGTCAGTAGATGGCGAGAGTACAGAAAATTGTTTCAAAGAAACGTAAATACTTAACTTGGTTATCAAGCTGTATTGATCTTTGCTTCTTAAATCGACGGATTTCCAGTTTTAAGGCCGGTTTCCAAGAGGAGCTGAACTGAAATCCAGCATCACGATTAAGCGTGCTCCTTTCAGAGGAAGTCGCCAAAGTCTCCTTAATTCTCCGCTCCCAGTAACTGTTGCAAATTATCCCATTTTCTGGAGAGAAAGACAAGAATGAATACTTAAGCTAGACTCTCTAGGAACTGAATTTTCTACTCCGCTCACATCTTTGCTAATGAAGCCACAGCAGTATACGTACTTCATGATGTTTATAAACTCAGTGATTAAACGTCTGAAATAGTTTAAATTAATATACATCAGGTTAAAACATAATCTCTTCCTTCTAGTATTTAAAATATTTTTATTAAAATTGTATATTTTATGTATCAACTCTAACCCTAATTTACCGCTGTGTAAAATAGGGTTCAATAAATCTGGATAAATAAATAAAAAAAACTGCTGCATATTGCCAAGATGGTCGTCTCCCGAAAATTGGCTCTATGGTCGTTATCGAAACAACCTGTTTAATGCAACCTGAGAAGTCTGGGCTGGCAGAGCATTATTTTGATAACGACCATAGTGCCAATTTTCGGGAGACGGCCATCTTGGCAATATGCAACAGTTACTGGGAGCGGAGAATCAAGGAGGCTTTGGAGATTTCCTCTGAGAGGAGCACGCCTAATCGTGATGCTGGATTTCAGCTCAGCTCCTCTTGGAAACCGGCCTTAAAATGGAAATCCGTCGATTTAAGAAGCAAATATCAATACAACTTGATAATCAAGTTAAGTAGTTATGTTTCTTTGACACAATTTTCTTTACTCACGCCATCTCCTGACCTGGCATTTAATTTACTGAAACCAGTCTTTTGTTCAGTAATGCGAATTTTGATAGTGTTTTGTCTTTGTTTATATTTGTGTTATATCCAGTGTTTCATTTGTGGTTATAACATTTTATAAATATCCTGATGATGGGAGAGATGTACACTCCCGAAACGTTGATATCTAATCATCTTTTCACCTGGCTTGTTGCCCGAGAAGAAAGTGAGCAAAGTTAAAACGTTATTGGCTCCTACTAGATACCGCGCGACCGACCGTGTCCAAATTAAGGCGCGACCTACGTAGAGTTAAAGCCATTCCTATTGCCGAATTAGTTGTTTTCAATACGCTTTGCAGAATTAGAGAACTGAAACAAATTTAGATGTTGAGATATTAAATTAATATATCATTCAGAGATAATATTTTTAAAAACATTCTATGCCAACATATATTCGAGTAAATGTTATCGCACACAAAAGTAATACTTTGACATGCCCATAAAACATTTAAACAAGAGCGGTTGATGATAATTTCAGATGTTTAAAGAGTTTTTTTTTCAATGCTAATTGGGCTGTTGTCAGAACCCAGTATCCATAAAATAATGCAATACAGACTGTTAATTATGTTTGCACGCGAGTCAACAACTTTTTATTGTAAACAATCCAATATAGCATTTCCTGCGGTTCACTGCATCTTGTTTTAGTAGCGGCACCCTGCGTGTTATCCACACAACCAGTTAAGTATAGGCTGAACAAAAATACAGCAGGAATTCAATAATTATGGCCGAAAGTGCAATACTTCTAACTGTGTAGTCTAAAAATCACAATGTCTCAGCGCATTCGGAAAGTCCTGTGGCCGGCTGTTCTGACTATTGGTTTTCTTAACTGTTTTGGCGAATGTTGGAGTGGTTTCCCTTTTAGTTAATTGATGGAAATTAATCATTCCTCACACTAGCCGTATATAGGCTAGTTTGATAGATAGAGTCAACATGAAAAATTCAATGCCATGTCCGGGATTTGAACCACGGATCTCCTGGTTTCCGTCCAGTCGCTCTTAACCTTTGAGCTACCATGGCCAAAATGATGGCGCAAATGCATTTTCGTTGGAAAATTCTTCTCGGACCTGTCTGATAGCAAATTTCTCTGAGTCGCCTCAGGTGGGTCGAACTCTTCCGGTTCTTCCCTTTTTGAGCAGTCCGCCGGTGTGATCAGGTCATCAACCTGCTTATTACCTTCATTGCAGTTGTTTGTGTCGTTCGTTGTGTTCTTGTGGTTCTTGCTCTTGTTTGCAAGGCGTACGTCATCACCGGTCTAACTACTGTTTTATAAACTTTGACTTTGTTTCTTCTCTCATGTGTATATATACACACATACCTATATACATACATATATGTTTTTTAGTAATAATTCATCAACACGCTTTAATTCCTGAAGGTTCCATTTCTTCTAAGGGTGGCAAGTACAAAACATCCTCGTGGGTTTTAAGTGCGAGGTACTCACTGGTCCTTAATTCATCAGTCTTGACCGCATCACGGTATGCTTTTACACCGAAGAGATGATAGCGTATATGGTAGCATGTCTGCCCCCCCTTCAAGAGGTCCCAAGTTCGAATATCAGTAAGGGCGAGTTACATGGATAAGGTTTTTACGAGATTTTACATTATTCTGAAAGTTGAATATCGGATAACCCTGTGCTCATTTTATCCATTTCATACCTTGTCCGATATGACTTAACGCTGGAGGATGTAAATTAAAAAGAAAATTGTAGAAAACAGAGGGGAAAACCTGACACACTGCGACCTCCACATAGGTCTATTGCGGCTAATACCCACTAGATGCAAGGGATGAAGTGAAGGAACTGCATGAGGTAACAGAGACGTGCAGAAGTCCCTAAGTGCCAAGAGTACTTCATCCCGGCACTAGGACCAACTGCACAGTGACAACACTCCAGATACGATGTCGACAAGCGTACCTTCCACATGAGGACGGCGACCACACGGAGTCGCTCAGAGGAAAACCACTTTTACGAGCAACTTTGCGCAAGCATCCACAAAATCTTCCCGCCAGCACTACATACATGAGCCTGAAAGCACACCAGAAAGATAAGGAAATGAAATAGTGTAATAATGGAAAAGAAATTGTGGTATGAAGGTAAAATAAATAAAAATAAAATAAAAGAATAAAATATAATCTGTATATCTAATACCCCGGTTTCTGAAATCTATATCAGGCCTTACTATGAAAAACTTACTTTTATCTTTGATGGAAATAACCATTTCTTCCACACTAGTCGTGTGTAGGCTAAGGTTTGAATGAGTAGAGACAGACTGAAAAATTCAGTGCCATAGCCGGGATTTGAACCACGGATCTCCCGATCTCTGTGCAGTTGCTCTAACCAATTCAGGTACTATGGCCAACATGCCGACATGACATTAAATTCTCCAACTGAGAGCGGGAGAACCGTGGTTCAAATCCGGGCTATGGCATTGACATTTTCAGTCTCTCTCTACTCATTCAAACCTTAGCCTACACACGCCTAGTGTGGAAGAAATTATTTCCATCAATTTACCTGAAAAACATAGTGGTTTATCTATGAAGCCTGGTAGTTAAGTACTTACAGCATACTATGTCGCCACAAAACGTGCGTGTCTCATAGCACATGAGAACCCCTAGTGGTCTACCGGGAAAAATACGAGGGCTGTTTTTTTTTTCAACCTCCGATCGCTCCATGCCGACGCTACGCGGGCAGCAGAAAGCGGGTATGCGCTGTCGGCGACTGCGCAGCTCTCGCACTACACACTCCGCCATTGTAATTCGTTTTCTACAGGCTGAAGGCCATGGTGCTGCAGAAATCCATCGGAGGATGAGTCATGTGTATGGCGAAAACTTCATGAGTGATGGTGTTGTTCGTGAATGGTGTCGAAAGTTTAAAGATGGTCGTAATGATGTGCATGATGAAGGGGGTCAAGGACGCAAATCTGTCCGCCATACAGTCCTGACTTAGCACCCAGTGACTTTCACCTTTTTCCTCAACTGAAGACGTGGCTTGGTGCGAAGCGATTTCAAACCAATGAGGACCTTCAAACGAACGTCAAGGACTACTTGAATTCACTGGCGGCAACTTTCTTTGAAGAGGGAATTGAAAAGCTTGTCCACAGATATGACAAATGTCTCAATCTCTTCGGTGATTATGTCGAAAAGTAACCATAAGTGTACTATTCTTTTGGTAATAAAATTATTGTTTTATATGAACTTGTGTTTTATTTATAGCCTATCGGAGGTTGAAAAAAAAACGGCCCTCGTCAGTTGGAGAATTTAATGTTATGTCGGCATGTTGACCATAGTAGCTCAGTGATTTAGAGCAACCGCACAGAGAGCGGGAGATCCTTGGTTCAAATTCAGGCTATGACATTGAATTTTTCAGTCTGGTTTTACTCATTCATTACTTTTATTTTTATTAATTTGAACATAAAATTACTAATTAAATAAAATCTTTTACAAATTTTACAGATATAATCTACTTCCTAGTATAATCTACTTGGGATCCAGTAACCTTACAAGGTATGAAGGTAAGTACCCAAGCATTCATCTCGATGACAAGGGGAAACTACAAAAAATCCAACCAGCCACCTCTCGAATGCGAATCCCACACGTTACGACGGCGCCACCTTGTTCGGCTGTCAGAGTATGGCAAAATAATGCTTAAACTCTTCATGAAGAAGAAAAATTAATTGGAATGCTCGGAAAAAGAAACTGCCTATTAAGAAATACGTAGAAAGAGCTTGTTCACAGATAAGGAAGATATGGACCTGAAAATATGACAAATGACATCTAAAAGTCAATATAAATGGTTCATATGAGGATAAAACTAAGGTTTGCAACAGGTGCTGGTCGTATCATATGGTTTATTTTAGCCTGACTGGGTATCCTGTTGAAAATAAGAACTCCATTTGCTCCAGTTACTCTAATTTACTTCTGTGTAATTTCTGTGAAAAGCAGCTACGAGTTAGTGGATTTATAATGAAGCGTAGAAGTTCCGAAAATCGTTAATCTAAGTCGCGAGTATTATGATGAGATGTATTAAGTCAAACGAAACGAAGGATTCCATGAATTGATCTCTATCTCTGTTGGAATCAGGGGCTGGTAAAATGAGGGAAACAAATAAACTCGGGTCTAGACGTATTTACAAACTCCATTTCTGGCATTAGAATTTGTAATATGTAGAATCTTTTTGTTGGCCTGGTCTAGTTTTGAAATTCATATCATCACAACAATAAAACCTATTATTAATACATGAAGATGCTGACGTAAGCTGTAGTCAAATTTCCCATGAGTTTTTTGACCGGATGAGCATAGTTTTCGTGTGAGTGGGATTCATGAATATAAAACAGCAAGAAGAAAAACTGTAGGAAATTTGTTGTGACTCTTCCGGCGTTCTCAAGAGATTGACTTGAGCTTGATAAACAAGAAGAGGTTTACTGAGAGAAAACACTTCTTGCTTCTGAATCAGAAGTTGGATTTGCTGCTTACCTCCAGATGTATCAATGAAACAATTCAGTATAGAATTAAAAACTAATGGTACACATTTTCACGATTTTCTTTGTCTATCACTTCGCAGATGTTGTTTATACTCTATAGAGCTAAAGCGCACGTGCGACGGTTCCTGAAATCTGTTCAGTGGATTTCAATGAAATTCAATGAAACAGGGTTTTAGAGGACAAATAATCGATCTGGATAGTTTTAATCTGTACGAAATATCATTTTAATAATAAGATAATTTGGAAAGCTAGAGTCAGTCTGAAAAATTCAGTGCTATAGCCGGGTTGCTGGTACTTTGTCAGGGTAGCCCAGTGATTAGAGTAAGTAGATGGTGATTAGGAGATCCGTGGTTTAAATCCCGGCTATGCAATGTATTTTTCAGTCTGACCCTTCCTTTGAAAAAGTTACACAGGGCTAGTGTGAAAGAAAAAAGATAATTTAATAACTACTGAAAACAATTGCATGTCAGCAAAGCTAAAAATGGCGATAAGACTAATATGTCAAACGCGGCACATAAATTGAATAATAAAAGTCATCGAAATATTTACATATAAAACTATTATACTCTTTAATGGGTTTCAGGGAGTATGTTGTATATTTATACTGCTGTAACTGTTTAACACTATACATTATCGAGTGGAATAGCTCAGGTAGTTTCGTCTGTGGCCCGCATTCGGGATGCCCGGGTTCGTCTCCCGTGACTGACTTACCTGACCCATAGGTTTTTACGGAGTTTTCTTGGGTTGCCAGCCGAACTGGGTAGGTTAATTACAACCCCCGAATAGCTTGTCCCTCCATTTCATCGACATTATAATTTCATATCTTATCTCGCGGTTTCTCTTAGTGTAGAAGTGTCGGCGGGAGTCTCGGAGGTGCATGGTGGGATGATATACTCTGAGTGAACACTCTCTCCTCCCGCGGGAGGGACTCCGGTCACCAAACTGGCCTAGTGGGCTGATTTAGAAAAGCGGCTGGTGGAATGCCAGTTGTACAAGTTGGAATTTTGTTAATTATGAGTATCTGGCATGCTTTAATTTGTATAAGAGTACTCATTAAGACTTTAGATGTTCAAAATTCTTCCGTAACATGTTTTCTACCAGGTCGTGGTCATCTTCAGTGGGGCGTGTTGCAGCAACTAAAAGTGGTCCTTCTTCTTCCTCTCCAATAAACTTACAACTCCGCCCCTTGGAAATCTCCTGATTTTCAATGCCAACTTTCGGAACTGGAACTCTGGTACCATTCTTGACTGAAGAGATGACCTTACTGGACACAGATGATTGGATATCACCTGTGATATTGACAAGATGAAGTTGGTTCGTCTCTGGACGTAAACAAATTAAACTGTTGGGTGTCTGTTGAGGGCAATGTACTTCTTCTTCCATCTCCGTCAATAGAATTCTACACTGGTTGCCAGATGTCTGTTGAAGGCGATGTACTTTCTCTTCCATCTCCACTGAAATTCTAGGCTGGTTGAATTTCCAAGTTCCAAAGTTTGGCATTGAAAATCAGGAGATTTCCAAAGGGCGGAGTCATAAGTTTCTTGGGAGTTCCTGCAGCAGGTCCCACTGAAGATGACCAGGACCTCGTAGAAAACATGTTACGGAGGAATTTTGAACATCTAAAGTCTGAGTGAGTATTCTTATACAAATTAAAGCATGCCAGCTGCTCGTAATTAACAAAACTGATGTCTCTCTTTAAACACTTTGGTAATATTTTACTATCTTGGAGTCTCCCTTGCTCTGGGGGGGGGGGGGCGCCTCCATCTCCAAACCACCCTTATCACTGTTTCGGGTATGTGTGATGATTGGATAGCCGGGGAGTTTATATCTGGTAAAGTGTGGACTCCTTGTGGTCGGCTGCCCTCTGTCTGCTCTCACCTCATCCTCCTAACTGTACCCCCCTTGGGACATAGGTACAAAATACCAGTCTGATCGATGTACCGAATCCCCTCTAAAAATAAAATCTAATCCAATCCAACAGTATAAATTAATTTCATATTTTAAGTTGTTGTAAAGTAGAATTATAACACTTAACAAAATTAAACATTGTCTAAGGAATTACTTTGATGAGAGAGAGGGAGAGGGAGTGGGGGCGTATGTGCATGTTTTATAATGACATTGTATCTGCACAGCCTTTTGACCTTGGTTTGTCTATTGATATTTAAAGCAGATAGGGATCCAGAAGGCATTTTAGTAGTAGCTGAAGAAACATAATTATCCCTAATTATTCCAAGAAGCGACATGAACACTTACTGCTATCGTGGATGGGTTTTATTTAAAATTTTGGAGGTAGAGGAAGGGTACATACGTGGAGAAATCTGTAGAAAACTAAGGAACTTAACGCATAAATTTTGCGTTTGTGGAAACGTCAAGAAATCGGATAACCATCAGGATTTCCAGAACTTTCTTTGTCTCAAAGCGAAATGCATGATCCATTTTCACATGAATTGCGCAGTTATTGGTTCCACCATGATGATTAATATTGCACTGCAATTTGCTTCATCTTTTGAAACATAACTGTATTATGATGTAATAATTGTCACTGTAATAATTTTGTTAAACTAGTGTCAAAATTAAAAAAAAAAAAAATATTAACAATTTTGACCTAGAGTTAGGGCCATTTATCGTTTTGAAATTCAAAAAAATTTTCGTCATTATCTTATCAACTCATTTTATTTTAATGTATAGCTTAATCCCACAGTGACATTATCAACCTTAAACAATTTAACCTGTGTACGAGTAATTACGTGTATTGTTATGTGAACTGAAGGGGTTAGTAAAATATAAAAATTCCAAAGGACTAAATCTCTATAAAGTATGCCACGCGATTAAGCATATAAACATAATTGGAGGGAACAAATATCCACGAGTTAAATTTCGCAATAAAGGAAACAAGTAAAAAACAGTCTCAGAAGTTCAGAAGGAAAATAAAATAATTCATTAGCTGAAAACAGTTACTTTGTAAACAAGTGCTCGAAAAATGGGAGTGACAAAATAATACAGGAATGTTAAATGAAGTACAGCACCTTCTCCTACTAAACATATAATGATAACAGTAATATAGTAGTAGTAATAAAATAGGGTTCTGAGGCTACTAACTCGACTACCGGCCTCACGCCCCCTTATCGTGGTGGAGGTTGCCTTTCGTGGCAGGGATCTCTGCCTATCGCAGTTCCTTACTTGCCTCAACAAGCTGAGTGAGCACTGATCCTTTACCCACGACTTAAACATCGCAGCCACAGAGAGAGGCTCCGTGGTCGAGATCCACGTTCGATCCCATTGAGCCACGATACAGACAATCTTTATAAATATAATAAAGAAAATGCAGCGTTCTACCACTATATTCGGAAAACCAGTCAAGAAAAAAGAAAGGATAAATACTCTAGCGTTCCTTTTAACTGATTTAACTCCCGTTATTACTACATACAGCACCACAGGTGGTGCACTGATAATAGCTGAAAAAGGTATACTTAGGAAAGGAAATTTGGGAAGGAAGTGCCCCGGCCTAAGTTTAGGGTACCTTCCCAACATTTTCTGGTTGTGAATGAGCAAATGCTATAGCATAGATAACATTGAGAAAATATTAACAATTAGAAATACACGTTCTTTATTTAATGTAAGCTCCACCTGCTTAGTGACTACCCCACCAAAGTTTCTATATCATACGCCGCCAAATCTTCACATGTGAAATAGTTTTTTACTCTGTTGTGTGCTAAATTCTAAGAATTCTTTGCCCTTTCCAATTTTCAGAAATGCCACACGTGTATACTTCTAAATGCACTAAGCCACTAGAACCTTAAAACAATGAATATCTTATTGACGAATTTTGACTGTATATCTAGTTGCCTTACTTATAACTAAATGATTTACCTAAAAACTTAAATTGCTTATCTGAAAAGTTCTCCTGACAAATATACAGTTTGCGCGTCTTATTTTAAGAACTGATTTTAATACATGGAAATTATTTATTGCCATTGTTTCAATTTCTCCATCATTCCTTTATAACTTATTAATTTTTGCTAGTCAATAATTCAGCTATCAAGTGTTTGCTTGTGACGAACGTGTTGTAGTGTGCTAAATAGTAGTGACAATTCATGGTATGGAAATAATAACGTTGAGAAGAGTAGAAATGAACAATAAATACACTAGTGTCCAACAGTTAAGCCTAATTCGGAAAATAGAGAACTGAAAGGTAAAACGTCGAGTGAGCGCCATTAAACGTTAACACAGAGTGTGCCTACTTTTACTGGTGATCTCTGATAGATAAGCCAGGTTTACGCTCCAAAGGTCAACAAAACCAAGTAGCAAATCGATACCAGAGATCAGTTCCAGTGCGTGGATAATTGTTATTGTTCTCCCATTATGAACAGAGAATAGTTGATTCACAAAGTATTTACAAGACAGCACCAACAAGCCACAACGATATCAACTGGGTACTGTTTTGAAGGGTAGAGTCATCGGACGTCTCGAGACAGGTCAGACACAGACCACAATCTCTGGAAGCTGAGTGGGCGACAAAATATAATTTCCAGGTTTAGGTGACGGTTACAAGAAAAGAAGGTGTTGGTCGGATCCTGTACGTGGTCACCGACGGGTTATAACGCCGCAACAGGACCGATATTTGACCATAAAAGCAGATGAAATCGGAGGATGCCTACAAGATAACTGTCTTCCGAGCTTGCAGCCGCCTAAAGCGTTCGGGTTTCGAGGCAAACTGTGTACCGGAGACTCAGGACAGTCGGCCTCTATGCCAGACGTCCAGGAGCATAACCCCCATTTACTCGAATACATACATGGTCCCGTTTACAATGGAGTCAACTATATCAACATTGGATGGATGGAGGAAGGTGCTGTTTGCAGATGAGTAGAGATTCAGTTTGAACAATGATTCTTGTCGCACAATAATCTGAAGATGATGTGGAACCAGATTTATCTCAACGTTATCGTGGAGACACGCCCATTGGTGGTGGTGGCATATTCGTGTGGGCAGGCATAATGTTCAATGGACGTACAGATCGGCACATCTTCGACGGTGTTACTGTGAATGTCCAGAGGTACAGAAATCAGGTACTGGAATCCATGTGCGACATTTCAGAGATGCAGGTGGTCCACACTTCATCTTAATGGACGATAATGCACACCCGCATAGAGTCCACGTGGTGGACGACTAACTTGAAAGATATCCAGCGTATAGACTGACCAGCGATGTCCCCGGATATGAACCCTATAGAGCATGCCTCGAATGCATTAGGAAGACGAGGTGCAGTCTGCCAGCCTCCCCTTCCCCTGAGAATATTTCCTGGCCTCCGACATGCTCTCCGTGAGGAATGGGAACTGCTACCTGCAGAGCTCTTGAACCGCCTTATGGAGAGCATCCCTTGGTGCCACGAGTCCTATGTAGTCACGAGGGGTCACTGCATTCCATATTAAGCAGCACCATTATCATTGTGGAACTGTTCGTCAAATTTTGTGCTTGCGTAAAAAGGTTTCCCGAGGTCAAAGTTGTTTGCTATTTCTCGCTATTGCATTCCAGATCGTGTGTGATGCATTGGTAACAATATATTGCATTATGCTTAACTTTTGGATAATTGCCATAGTTTGGTGATAAAATATTGAATTATGCTTAACTTCTGGACACTAGTGTAAATTAACTCTCCTTTTACAATGTGTAAGCCATTATTCACCAATAACTTCTTCATTAAAATGTTTAGATTTTCAAATTTTATAACCCTCTGGTATATCCCCGCCTTTGTAATGATTTCTTTCTTCGTTGTAGATATAAATTAAAAGAAACCTAGATTAATACTTTCCACACAAACCAACACTCTTCTGTAAGGTTATTTTTATTCTCCGCGATGTTCTCGCACAAGCGCCTTTGAAGCCTGTTTTTAGAAATGAAACTTCTCAAACAAACATTACACAGAAACATCTGCAATATCGCGTAGTACTAATCCTGTTCATAAATATATCACAAATTGAGTTGATTTTCTTTCCTAACCTCTAACAAGCAGTGACCTGGGTAATAAGAAAACCGAGATTTTATTAACAATGTCTTCACAAATACCCGATGCCATCTGTTGGAGTTCTAGATAACTACTTGCGAAAGGGCCATCTGTGCAACAATTCTCGCGTGCTATTTGAAAATTGTATCGGTAAATTTTCCACTGTAATGAAAATACAGAAATTAATGTTTCACTAAAATTAAAGCGCATGCGATGTTTCCCTTGCTTCCGTGGAATACAACTCCCTGGTGCACAGTGAAGAAAAGTTAAAATGGAAAATAGAAAGCGGGAACAAAATTATGCTTAAGGAAATATTTTCGCTTAGTGTTGGAACGAATTGTCTCCACATGTATAAAACAAATGAATGCTTCTACCAACTAAATTCCTTGCGATATTACAACGCTCCTGCCATAAACCAGTATCATATTCTCAATATTAACCGCATCACAGAGCACATAATTCTCAATTCCTACATAATTACCAAACTTTTCGCTAACTTTGAAAGAGCACACTCACATATGTACAGCTAATTTGAGTAATAGGAATAAAAAACAAACCGTACAGGTTTCTAACTTATAGAGTTAAGTTTAAGCTTTCCTTTTTGGGTCAGCAAAACATTCTTGAAAACTCTGCCGCATTGAGTCCAAAATCAATATGCATTAATGGTCCTTTCAACTTTTTTTTATATCTGCAGTTGGTTGCCATTTCCTCTTCGTGTTTGTTTGCAGTTCCAGCTTCTCATATTTTCTGTCGAGAAGTCACTCTGTCATTTTTAATGGGAACCCAAGCAAACACTCGATGCCATATACCACAGTCGTTGAAAAAATGACCTGCAACGACGTATAGGTACCGTGCAAGAGTGTGCTTCCTCTTTATAATGATGTGTTTGAAATATTTCTATAGTAAGATGAACGTTGTTAGCAACTTATTGTTAAAGTAATCAAAACTTACAATTCAAGAATAATTGTTATCAGGTTGACTCAGTTATATTTACTTAGATGCAAAGGAAGGGTAAGAAAATGTTATATATCACTAAACTTCAGTGAAAATAATCATAAAAGATTTAGAAGTAAGTATTGCGTCATTATCAAAACATAGACCTGCGTCAGGCACGTATTTGGAAGTCAGTTTTCGGGGGGGGGGGGGGTACAAAAATCTTCGTTGAATTACTTGCTTTTCATAAGTAATTAATTAGAGATGTGTTTTTATCATGCTAGTAAAAAATAAAAACACATGTAAAATATTATATTCACATGACTTTCTCCATCCAAGCTTCTACAAATTGTTCTTAGAAAAGTTTGTTTTTGTCTTGTTTATTTGGATAAAGTCTGTAGAAAGGCCTTGCATACTGCACATTTTTTGTTTTTATACCTGGGATAAAGTGATATAAGCAGCAATCAGATATTTAAAAACCGAACCACTGATTGATGCATTTGAAGTATTGTTCTCCTTTGAATGAAAAAGGGAATAGGAGCTTAGAAGTTAAAAATTACATACCTTTAAGTAAGTATCTGGGAATTCTAATCAACATTATTTGTGAATTTTAACGAGTTCTACAGCTGCTGTGCAGTAACTTTTCGTTTATCTCTTAAATAAATCCATGTTTGCCGGACAATGAATAGAGATGTGAAGATGAGGAGCTTGAATAAACTTTTTCGATTTATTTTAAACTAAGTTTTATTTCAAATATTTATTAAAATTTTGAAATGATAATTCATTTGGGAGGGGGTTCGGATCCCCTGGACACCTCCCCTAAATACGTTCCTTAGCGTGAAAGCTAAGTTTTCCATAAGTATTTGTGTGTCAGGTAATGGATGTAAATGGTTTCGTATTATTATTATTATTATTATTATTATTATTATTATTATTATTATTATTATTATTATTATTATTATTATTATTATTATTATTATTATTATTATTATTATTATTATTATTACACTAATAAACACACAAAAATGTGCAGGCAAGCGGAATATTGAATTACACTATGTCTGGTGTGCTGGTTACGAAAATATGTTCTGATTTTTCCCTATCACGCATGGTTTCGTAACTTTTGGGTGATCTCATATAACCATTATGTACTTAGCACGCTCAGATTTCCACGCATTATACATCTTCCCCAGATCTGTATCTGGCCCGGATGCCACCGTCTTATGGCAGATCTTCATCTGATGAAGCAGTACAGCCATCTACATCCAGGGATTCTGCTTATATTCCAGAAGAAGCGGGAATGCCACGCTTAATTGCACAGGTTAAACTCAACGATTTGGCACGTGATTTATATCTACCCAAGCAGTTAGTCAAACTTCTCGTATCTTGTCTTCAACAATGGAAGTTGTTAGAAAAAGATACTTCAAATAATAGATTTTCTTAAAAAACGACATTACTTATGAGACAGTATCTATATTTCCCATAATTCTATCGTACTAGCAAACGCACTAATTCTTTTACTTGATCATAGAACTTGGAGATTCACTAATGAATGTAACTCATATTTTCTACATCATGAATTCATTTTAGCAGCCGGAGATTATTTAATTCAATCATTTATCTGTCTCATATCTTTTCTTTATAAAATTATAAAGATGATCAGTCATTAATTCAAATATTGTTAAAAACTATTATGTTTGACCAACTTTAAGTACTTTTTATCTTTTAAAAGGGTATGTCTAAATATGATATAGCTAGAGATTTTTTGCTATGTAGCCTCTGTTTGTATAACTAAATGCAAAAGTAAATTATTACTGTAAACATTTGAATTTTGTGTTGTAACCTATGTTCAATAGGATCAGCCATTACTTTTGCGGCCAAGTGTTTAGGCATGGCATACGACAATATGAGTATGTGAGTCAGTTCACAATGACGTCAGATTCAGGATATTGGTCGCTGGGGTAGAAACCCGATTAGGTAATTCAGCTTCAACACGTATCGATGTCAGTGCATTTCCTCCTTATCGTGTTTCCTGGATAACAAGATTAAGTGGTTCTCTTCTCAGCTCTGTTGGGGTAAGCAAGCACATAGGCAACATTCTGTCCTTCTGTTCTCTGCGATTCTTATACAGTCCAGTTTTCTTTTAGATACCCATGGCATTGCTTTCGAATTTTTATTACTGCATACTATAATAAATGAAGGAGCAGAAATCTGAAATTTAAAAATTATTTTAGAGCTAAGGACAAAGCAAGGTAGAGCAGTAAGGACAACTTGAAATGTTAGTTGCAATTTGAAGTCCACATTGTTTAGACTTTATTTAGAGGTAAAGGATTAACATATTTGATATACCTACTGACTTTTAATGATTTATGAAAACATCTTGAATCATATACCTAGTCCGTCAAAGGAAGATGTTTTCTATGAACGAGTTACAATCCTGAAGTGTATCTCTTTGTTGGCTATTGAACTGAACTTGAGTCATGAATTATGAAAACTACACTCATTTTATATACAACTAGGGAGAATGGGAGAAACGTAAAGAGATGAATAATGGGTTGGAAGACGCAGCGATGAGATGGCAGTTTCGTCTCATTTTATTGGTGACGAAATGAAAAGGAAATTACGAAGGGATTAGTCTTTTTGCACACCCTTCTCCAATTTACTTCAACCTTCGCCAATATGTTTTCAAGATGTTTGACTATCTATGTCCCTACTGCGATAGCCAAAGGCAAACGATTTACCAATGTAGCTATTACAATGTGCTAGGTCTCATTTTCAAGGTCAAAAGTTAACACACTAGCCACTCAACGACAAGTCTTTCAAATGAGCTGAAAACATTCATATTGTCCAGCACAATACTTTGTATCTTTTATAAAATGGAGTGTCTTTAATGACTTGGGTTTAAATGTACAATCGTTGTGCGAAAAAGAAACCTTCAGAATTTAGTGCTCCTTGAAAGCAAAGAGAAATATCTATCTCTCAGGGTATAAGTCAGTGATATTATGAAGTATCACAGTCTTGTGCTGTAGTTCCATTTTGAATTTCACATACAAGAAGAGAAGGAAATGCTAAGATTTATGTCTGACAGTCGCATACGTACAAAGTATAACATGCATTTTCCTTATCCCGTTAGTCGTTCGGTAACAATTCATCTTTCCCTTTTGTTCACCTGTCCTTGATCCAAAAATTATTTTAAATTCGTTTTTAATACTACAAAATATTTTAACTTGTGTCATTTATCAGCAGCATTTACGAGGGTGGGTCAAAAAGTAATGCCTCCTTTTTTCCCTTAAATAAGTAAGTTATGCGAAAACTTTGAATTTGGCGCTATTCCTCAAACCTTCTCCAAACTCCTGCAGTAGTAACTTCCTAAGTAAACAGGTGGCAGCAATGCATCCTCTTGCAAAATGGCTGACATCGACATTCGTATTAGACAGCGTTCTGTGATTGAATTTTTGACTGCGGAAGGTGAAACGCCAATTCGCATTCACGAAAGACTAAAAAATGTGTATGGTGGATGTCAGCACTGTTAGATGAGGGGGTCGTCGCTGTAACTAAGCTGAAGGGAAAACACCATTGGCAGATGAAAAGCGAAGCGGCAGGCCGGTGACTGCAGTGACTCCATGAAACATTCAGCGAGTCGATTGTATCATTCGTGGTGATCGCCGGGTAAAAGCAGGTGAATTGTGTTGCATTAGCTCCCTAATTAAAGGCAGTGTGATGACGATTATTCAACAACTGGGTTACTCAAAAGTTTGTTCACGTTGGGTACTAAGAATGTTAACCACCCAAAACAAAGAAACAAGAAAACAATAGCCTCCGAACACTTGCAGCGCTTCAATCTGGAGGGAGAGGAGTTTCTGGTAAAAGTTGTTACTGGAGACAAAACCTGGGTTAATTTTTTGAACCTGAATCAAAGAGGCAGTCAATGGAATGGCATCACACAACATCACATCACCGAAGAAAAAAAATTCAAAACTCAGCGGTCGGCAGGAAAAGTTATGGCGACACTGTTTTGAGATGCAGGGGGTGTACTTATGACTGATATTTTTTTTTGGAGCAGGGATGCACAATAAATTCTGTCCAATACGTCAGGAGTCTCAAAAAGCTGAAAGCACACTCATCGCGGGATTCATTTTGAAGATGAGGAGGCTGTGGAAACGCCCGTGCGTCAATGGCTTAGGAAGAAAAACCGTGTGTTTTACCACACTGGCATACATGCCCTAGTTAAAAGGTGGACAAAAACTGTGGAAAAGTACGGAGATTATATTTAATAGTGACAAATTAATCATCAATGTTGTAGTTTTCAAGCTATGTAAATTGGATTCAATTTTATTGGCAATTAAAAGATCAAACAATAGGAGGCATTACATTTGGAGCCACCCTCGTAAGAAAGAATTCGGTCCAGGTGTAGTTTTTTTCTGCAACATGAAGTATACCTACATATTTAAATGAACCACTTTTCTCTGTTGTATTGAAATTTAACGGCAGGCAGATGTTTGTAGCATATAGTAGAGCAGGGCGAACGGGGCTTTATTTATTCACATATTCTGCACACCTCTATAAAGAAAGAACATCGCATATGCAGAGAAAACTTTAAATATTTGATGTGTACGTAGCTGAGGAAAGGTGGTTCTTGTAGAGAGCACGCGCTAACTCGTGAATAGCTATGACTATGTTGATTACTCTCCATAGCGTTGCTATAAAATGTGTAATTTCCTGGCTTTCTATGGATATAGAGGTTGGTTAGGTTCACCGCAGCGCAGCTATTCCAGCTAGGTCAAACTCTTTTGTTTACCTCTTTACTAGAAGAGTAATTAATATACAACTACTATTCGCTAATGTTAGAGAAATTCGCAGTAGCTCCTGTAATACACAGAAAAGAAAGCTTCAGATTCTTTCTAAACATGTTTCCTGCATACTACAATAAAGAACTGTTGCGTTCTGCTTTTCTTATATATGATAAGTTTTGAGAATATTGTAACTTATTTTTAAAGGCCTGTGTATGCGATTAAAAACAGAACTTGAAACAAAAATTCTAAAAAAGAAAGAAATAAAAAGGAAAAAGGAAGTACAGCTACCAAATTTCATGCTTAACTCAGGAACATTTACACTTGTAAGTCTTTTGCATGATGAATAAAATATATATAATTTTCTACCACATTTGCTGAAATCTCAAACGATGAGAAACACTCAGAACTGGAAATTATAGAAACGCATTAAAATATACAATATTTGACAAAGTACTTTTCTGGTAAAATCAAACATTTCCAAATTATACTCCTTGCATATTAAAGCTTTTTCATTTTGATCATAGCGTAGCATCCATAAATCAGATTTGCACATTAATGATAAAAAGGTACTTCATATTATCCATCGGGGTTTTATATTTATAACTATTTATAACTTTATAACGCCACAGAAAATATGAGAAAGTGCTAAATTAGATTTTCTACATTCTCTTCTACACCACTATGGTTGATAGAGGAGAAGTTAGTTATCAGAAATAAGTGCCTTGATGTCCACTGAATAAGAAGCATTTCTAGATCAAGTTCTTGTGTGTGTGTGTGTGTGTGTGTGTGTGTGTGTGTGTGTGTGTGTGTGTGTGTGTGTGTGTGTGTGTGTGTGTGTGTGTGGTGGGTGTGTGTGTGTGGGTGGGTGCGCGCGCGCATATATGGGCACGAAAAATCCAAAACAAAAAGTTGGATAAACACCAAACTTGGTGCAGTAAGATTTCTCTAAAAGGCAATGCAATCGTTCCGGCATTTATTTTCCTTTTAAACAGGTTTCCGTCTTACAGAGGGTTGTCTTTGAATACAAAGAAATTACTAAATAGTAGCGCGGGTGTACCGTGAAGGAATAATATAGAATGAATTGTAAATTACAATAGGCTTATATGTATTATGTACCATATTTCCAATATACAATAATTGTAGTTTATTGCCTACTTTCTCTGCTTTCAATTTTCCCTTTGCAGTCTGCAGCTGTCTGCATATCAACATCATTTGTTCACCATACACTACATTCAAAACAATGTTATGGCGAAATGTTTGAAAATCCCAAGGCATCCATTGGAACCTCTGAAATCGCTTTTAGCATAATTTTCTTGTTGTCTCTAAAGCTTGAGTCTGAAACAGTGGTCCAGAAATGGGCCGCGCACTAACAAATCACTGGTAAATAGCACGATTTAGCTCGTCATACTCTGTAAATTTTGTGATGCGATTAACATGTCCTTTAACCACTCGTATTTAATTTTAACTTTTTTTCCCAAAATGCGGAGTTTTCACATTTATAAACATGTGGCCTTACCTCCCCCGCTGCGTCTGCTGCTACTCTATCTCGGGTATCAACACTCTGGATGTGACTTGAGCAGCCTGGATCCCGGTGATCTGGTCGCCTAGTAGATTGCTCTATGAGTTGACTATTCTTTGCCCTGACTAGTCTTTAGAGCTGAGACCACGCTATCTACAGGGTATGCGTGAGATAGGTTGACGAAATAAAAACAACACAGTTCATACTATCAGCTTTACTATTCAGTTCGTTTCGTGCTTACAGTTCACCAGGAGTTGCCGCCGCGTTCAGATCGAATTACTCTAGATTTCCACTATCACGTTAAAACTATACTGAATTGCTGAAATCTATCACGATGGAATAAATTACTAACACTGTTTTGAAAGTATACTTCGCCGCTTAATTAACTGCTGGGAGACCTTGTTCACTTAATAAGATTCTCATTACTGCTTGTACTTCTCGGCGCAATCCGACGTTTGTGTCCCCGGCAGGCAAAACACGTCTACACTGTATCACGTTTCAGACTAGAAGACCGACGCTAAAACCTAATATTCCTTACCAAAACAGATATAGCCTCGCCTCCAGCTGGATTTCTCTGAAAAACTCTAGTTAGTGAGCTACAGCCACGCGGACGTTTCCCCGAAATACTGGTTTGGGCCAGGCTTGGACCGGTCTACTAATTACCCAGGTAGCGACCCAACCCGTGACCACAGCCTTTCGACGGAACATCTTCATCCATATAGACCAGCAACTTTATTATATAGCTCTGGGTTAAAATACTTATTCGCATTCTAGTAATTGAATTTAAATGCTGTTGCTTCGTTTCATAAACTTATCCATCTGTACTATTCATTATCTTAAATTCTTTCACCTTACTTCCTCATCATAATTTAATTATCATTTTATTCATTGTTAAAATCGTATTCAATCATACGGCTGATAAATACGGCATCAAACTGCCCCCGTTTCATTATTTAATTATCCCATAATTTAAGAATGGAACGTCCTTGCCCGAATAACATTACTATTATTATCAACAACTCCACACGTTGGCAACTCTGGTTCACTTTACAATTTTCTTTGCATTTCAGCTGCGTTACATACAATCATAGTGACAAAATTTATAATACTAGTACATAATTTCTTTTTGTTTTCAACACTTCACATTATAAACATCTGAAATAATCCAATACATATTAGTTTACCATACGATATATACACTCCACTTCTGAAAGTTTTACATTTTCTTGCGTCATACCACGAACGTTTACATCGTATTAGTTATGAACTACTTAAAACTTAAGCTAGTTTACAAAATCTGTTTGTCTTCTGATTCTACATAAAGGTGTAATTTGCCAAAAGTCCTTGCACCTTATTGGATTTGTAAATTGTTTTGGTACTCAGTTTTGTTGCTTTGAGTTGGTTATTTTCATAGGATTCACTGCACTTCCACTTCACTTTAAAGTCTTAAAAGTACTTATCACCACAAGTTTTTTTTTTTTTTTTCACAATTTCGATATTTTGTGATTGGATACCATTAAGATTATATAAATTTGTTCGTCTGAATTCATTTTCATTAATAGAGTTGTATACATTTTCATCTATACCTTATCCTATATGCCTCTGCATGATTATTTGTTTATGTCCGGTACGGACGGAGAAGTTGTTTGTGCCACCTGCCCATGAGTTTTCTATTTACCGCATCTACTATTTCAAATGTATGTTCCCCAAATTTTTGAATAATTTCCCCAGGACCTTTATATAGTAACTCCATGCGCTTGTTTCTGTTCTTCAAGGCGCAGGACAACTTGTGATCTTTAATTAATACTAGATCACCTATATCTGGGTTCCATTTGTGCCTTCTTCGCTTTCTCTTCGATTTCCTCTTTTCGGCCTTCTCCTTTATTCTGTCGAAAGCTAATTTAGCTCTTTGTTCTTCACTTAGGGTTTCATGTTCAATATTTACTTTTTTTTCAATTTCCTTAAAGATGGGCTCGGGTTCTTCGTTTAACATAAGTGTTACGGGTGCAAATCCTGTAGTCACATTAATTGTGTTATTTATTATCTTTTCAATGACTGGACAGTATCTTACCCAATCTTTGTGATTCTTATGTGCCAGTATCCTGAAATAGATCCCAATATCGCGTAGTACTCGTTCCGTCGGGTTTCCTGATGGAAAATAGGATGAGCAATAATATAATTTTATTCCGTGATCTGTGAGGGTTCCTTTAAAGCATTTACTCCGATGGACGGTCGCGTTATCAGACAAGACCGCTTTTACTGGTCCGTATTTCGGCATATAATCATTCACTATCTTCCCTACACAAGTCCTGCTGCTTATGTTTCTTACGGGGTATATTTTTACATATTTGGTGAAGACATCATGAAGTACAAAAATGTATCGGCACCCAAATTGACCTCGAGGTAATTCTCCGTGAGCGTCCACTGTGACTAGCGCATTCTTTTCATCTCTTAAAATCGCTTGAGGTTCTGTATCGAATTTCACATTGAATGGTTTCGCTCGTTGGCACATGTCGCAAGTTGAACATATTTTCCGTACTTTTCTGGCTAAGTGTTTTATGTAGCAGTGTTCACTTATTACCAAATTTAGTTTCTCAATGCCGGTATGTGCTAAGGCTTTGTGATATGCGGTAATTAACCGGTTTTCGATCCCTCTCGGAATCATGACTTTCCACTTCGGTTCTGTCCGTCCGTGGAACTTGTAAATTTTTCCATTGTATATTCCAATGTTCTCCTTTAATTCTGCTGTGATCGGTGACGCCTTTTCTCGAAGTTTCTGCAATTCTTCGTCTTCTTCCTGGAGCTTCGCCAAGTTTCTCAATTCTTTCGTGAGTGATCTTCCTTCCATTGTGTCTAGGTACAAGATCGTGACATCGTGTTTGTGGTCGTCGATCGTGTCTGGTATTGGGTAGTTTGTCTTCATTCTGGATAGCAGGTCGCTGAAGATATTATGTCTCCCCGGAACATGACGGATTTCTATTTGGTGTGACGTAATCTCGTGCACGTATCTCGATATTCTTGTACTGGTTAGCTTGCAAGAGTTCATAAAGGCCAGACTCACATGATCGGTATACACAATGATGGGTTTATTGTACACATATTGTCGGAATTTCACCAAGGCAAAATAAATCGCAGCTATTTCTTTCTCAGTCGTGCACGCTCGTGCTTCAATTTTGGATATTCCTCTGGAGGCTACTGCTATTAAGTGGTCCGTTCCATCTTCATCCCTTTGGGTCATTATCGCTCCGTATCCCAATCCCGACGCGTCTGTGAAAATAATGAACGGCAGATTTTCCCGGGTTTTTTCCAGCAAAATGGAAGCTGCGAATAATCTTTTCACACTCAGAAAGGCCTCTTCTTCATCCTGCGTCCATCGCCATTTTTCATCTTTCTTCAACAACTGTCTCAAAGGGGCTACGACAGTTGCGAAGTCGAGAATGAATCTGGATTGATAATTGAGAATTCCGAGGAATCGACGTAACTGCTTTATATTCTTCGGAGCCGGAATTTTATTTATGCTGTCTATCCGTTCCGGATTTGGTCTAATACCTTCCTGGGAGATGACATATCCTAGGAACTCGGTTTGTTTGACGAAGAAGGCAGTTTTACTTGGTTTAATTGTCATGTTGGCAGCTTTTAACCGGTTTAAAACGTAATCAAGGTGCTTCAGATGTTCACCAATTTCTGACGAAAATATGACAAAGTCGTCCACATATTGAGCCACGAATTTCTTTATGGTTTCTCCAAAAATAGCATACAATGCTCTCAACAATGCGCCTCCGCTTGTGTTCATTCCAAATGCGCAGACAGTAAACTGGTAAAGAATTCCAGAATGTAAAAATGCAGCAAATTTTCTCAATTCTCTCTTAAGTGGAATCTGCCAGAAGGAGGCGGTCAGATCTAAGGTAGAGAAGAATTTTCCTTTGTGCAACTTGCTCAACGTTGCATCCACGCTCTCGGGTCTAAATCTGTCTGGTTTACAATGCTTGTTTAGCTTTCTTGCGTCTAGTGTTATTCTAATTTTCCCACTAGCTTTGCTTACTATGCACAGGGGGTTCACGTATATCGACTTCTTCCCGAATAGCGGATGGTATGGGTCTCGCTTTATGTGTAAACGGCTCTATGGGCGTCATTTCGAAAGAGTGAATATATTTCGTGCATATTCCTGGTTTATCCGAAAATACCTCCCGGTGTCGTACTAAAATTCTAAATAATTCTTCTTTCTGCGCTGTATTCAGGTAGTTAGCCTGACTGACTTTTTCTCTGAACAAATCTTCCAAGTTTTCGTAGTTTTCCGCCTTCCGGTACAAATTTGTAGTCTCATAATTCCAATTCCTGGCGGGATTTTCTCGGGGTTCAGCTTCCACATATTCCCTAATCGTTCCAACATCTTCATCATACATCTCATTGTTACTCGATTCGGCAGCATATTCTTCGACGTTTATTTCGCCAAGCTCCATTGCACCAATTTTTATGTAGTCAACAAAGAATACGTCTCCCCGGATTTCATCTTCACGTTCATCTCGTGCAACTTCCTCTGAACCGCTATCGTCGACAAATGGCACCACTACTGTTTCTTGCCCTGTTTCTAACTTGACAAATCTATTCTCGAAATTAACAATGGCTTTACATTCATACAGGCAATCACATCCTATAATTATGTCGGTAACGAGTCTGGGTACGACCAGGAACAAAACCTCAATAATTCTACCATTTATTTCTACGTTGAGCATGACTTGAAATTTCACTCTTTCTTTCCTCTTCCCTACAGCTAGTGAAGAAAATATACCGCTTACTGGTAAAGACATTATCTTCAAACCCCGGTTGATTAGTTCTTCATAAAACTTTTGCGAGCACACTGCACTGTTAGCTCCAGTGTCTATTATTGCAGTGTCCGGAATTCCGTTAATGGCAACTGCTATTCGTGGTGGTTCGAACACTTTGTCACTGTCTTCACTTCTGTTCCTCAGATTGGTTTCCTTCTGTAACATCATTTGCCCTCTGACGATCTTATTTTTCGCATACGGTTCACATAGTTTCCTCCCAGTCTTCACTGAAGGCGCGTTTGACTGGGTACATAGTTTCCCTGAGTCTTGCTGTAAGCTCCAGTTCTCGTTGCATTCTTTCCTTCCAAATTTGCTTCCTGAGAAGGATGGCCGCGGTTTTCGAACACTTGCCTGGTTACTTGTAGGGCTTCGGCCCTTTCTCCAGTTATCGGCGAATTTCTACCGCTCCTGCTCCTTTCTCCGTGCTGCGGCGACTTTGGCCTAAATTCTGGAATGTTGTCGACCCTCCAGTAACCATTTCCCGTGCTCCGTTCTCCCTGCCTGGGTGACCTCGGCCTAACTTCTGGTATATTGTCGACCTTCCAGTAGTCATTTCCTGAATGTCTTCTTTTTCTCTCGTTCCATCCTCCTCGGTTCCTTTCATGTCTCGCCGCGTTTACGTAATTTACTCGTACATTTCTGTTTCGGTCGTGCCCGTTGCGGTTCCTCTGGTTGCCGTCAAAATTATTTCGGCCTCGGTTCTCCCACTGCGAATTTCCTCCTCTGGGTGCGGGACCTCGGTATCTATCTCGGACATCCTGGTTTTGATTGTAATTGATATGTGCCCCTTGCCCGAAATTATTTGAAATTTCCCTTTCGTTGCTCGCTCCAGGCCTAGCGAAACTTTCATTTTTACTCTTTGATTTGTTTGTCTCCAATGCCAACAGCAAATCGATCATGGTGGCGACGTTTGCGGGTTTAGCTATAATTAAATAGTTCTGGAGTGACTCTGGGAAGTGTGTCGTGATAATGGCGATTAATTCTTGCTCACTCATGGGTGGATCCAACATTTTAGATTTCCTAGCAAGTTTCGTGAAATAATTAACCATCGACTGATCAGTTCTTGGGTCATACTTTCCACTACTCAGTTCTAATCTTATGGTAGACTGCCTGTTATGTCCCCAGCATCTGTTCATGAATAAACTTTCAAAGGTCCTGAAGTCATTATTATTTCCCATTGATACCTCTAACCAGTTAGCTGCATTTCCCTTAAGGCATTTCCTAACAATTGTCATGCAATACTGTTCAGGAATACACTTTACAGAAAAATATTCATGCAGACTCCTCATAAAATCCTTAGGATTATCAGAATCCTCATGTTCAAACACAGGTGGCACAATTTCATTTAAGATGTGGTTTGGCCATTGCATTTGACCACCACTCCTTTCAACATGTACATTATTACCTCTGGGTTCATAACTGGAGGTACTTGGACCCATATTAAGCATCGAAATGTCGGCTGAGGCACTTTGTCTCGCTTCGTTTCGTGCAGAGCTTTCACTTATCTGACTAGCATTAGAATTAGGTTCAGTTACACACAACCTCAAATTTTCTAATGTTTCCTTCATTCCATTAATTTCTGTAGCTACCTCTTTCATTTGTTCATTTATTTCGTCTACACTCCTACCTTGACTTCTAATTTCCCTTTCTGCTTGTTCTAATCTACTTCTATTTTCCCCTGATTCTTTGCTAGCCGTTTCTCTAATTTGGTCTAATTCCTTGCTAACTATTTCCCTCTATTTTTCCAATTGCTTTGCTACGTCCTCTCGTAATTTCTTGTATTCTCTGCCTGACTTCTCACTTACTTGATTACAAACTTCGATTCTTATACTTTCTATTTCCCCCCGTACTTCAGTTCTAACTTGATTGATTTCCCCTCTAACCTCTGCTTGAAAGGTTTCTAATGCTTTCTGCTGACTTTCGAGCTTCCTAACCAAATCTTGCTGTCCTGCCTCTAATTTTTGACTAGTACTTTCTAATTTCTGACTATTACTTTCTAGTTTCTGGTTAGTACTTTCTAATTTCTGACTTAATTCTAGGTTATTACTTTCTAACCTCTGAGTTAATTCTTGGTTGGTACTTTCTAATTTCTGACATAATTCCTGGTTATTACTTTCTAATTCCTGACTTAATTCTAGGTTATTACTTTCTAACTTCTCCATTATCGCTTTCATCATGGCTACCATACTCATATTCGTATCTGAGTCATTTACATCTACCCCCTGGCTATTATTAGTTGTTTCCTTAGCTACACTAACCTGTACAATTTGATTGTTACTACTACATTCTGTATCCCTTCCTACGTTATTTTCTAGACCCTGAGCATTATTACTTTCCATTGTCTTTTCTAATCTATTCTGTATCTTCTGAGCACTTTCTCCTATTTCTGCTACTTTCTCTTTAACAATTTGTATAGTACTCCCCTGCACGTCCATGATTTGTGAATTTGACCGACCTTTCACCTTTCCGTTTCTTAAAATACTCTCCATCAGTTCATTGCAGCAACGACAACAACACTAAAATGTTACACTCAGTACCTTTGGTTTTCTGCTGGGGCTTCCGACGATCCTGATGCTGGTTGCTTTTCCGTCTTTCGGGGCCCCACGTTGGGCGCCAAGTTTGTGGCCTTACCTCCCCCGCTGCGTCTGCTGCTACTCTATCTCGGGTATCAACACTCTGGATGTGACTTGAGCAGCCTGGATCCCGGTGATCTGGTCGCCTAGTAGATTGCTCTATGAGTTGACTATTCTTTGCCCTGACTAGTCTTTAGAGCTGAGACCACGCTATCTACAGGGTATGCGTGAGATAGGTTGACGAAATAAAAACAACACAGTTCATACTATCAGCTTTACTATTCAGTTCGTTTCGTGCTTACAGTTCACCAGGAGTTGCCGCCGCGTTCAGATCGAATTACTCTAGATTTCCACTATCACGTTAAAACTATACTGAATTGCTGAAATCTATCACGATGGAATAAATTACTAACACTGTTTTGAAAGTATACTTCGCCGCTTAATTAACTGCTGGGAGACCTTGTTCACTTAATAAGATTCTCATTACTGCTTGTACTTCGCGGCGCAATCCGACGTTTGTGTCCCCGGCAGGCAAAACACGTCTACACTGTATCACGTCTCAGACTAGAAGACCGACGCTAAAACCTAATATTCCTTATCAAAACAGATATAGCCTCGCCTCCAGCTGGATTTCTCTGAAAAACTCTAGTTAGTGAGCTACAGCCACGCGGACGTTTCCCCGAAATACTGGTTTGGGCCAGGCTTGGACCGGTCTACTAATGACCCAGGTAGCGACCCAACCCGTGACCACAGCCTTTCGACGGAACATCTTCATCCATATAGACCAGCAACTTTATTATATAGCTCTGGGTTAAAATACTTATTCGCATTCTAGTAATTGAATTTAAATGCAGTTGCTTGGTTTCATGAACTTATCCATCTGTACTATTCATTATCTTAAATTCTTTCACCTTACTTCCTCATCATAATTTAATTATCATTTTATTCATTGTTAAAATCGTATTCAATCATACGGCTGATAAATACGGCATCAAACAGCACAGTTAATTCTTTAGATGTACGTTTGTTCTTTTCGTGTTCTCCAATAACCTTAAGCGCTTCCTTCACAGATATGGTCTTATGTTTAGAACTCATTTTAGAGAATTTGTACTCACAATTTATGTTTTCAAAAATCACCAAAGTAGCAGTTTTCTTCCACTCGCACCTGTTCACTTGTAACAACGAAACTGAGAATGAACTTACCACAAAACAGTTGTAGTTTACGACTTTATGGTTCATAGAACTCAGTGCAAACATAGTCGCCCTCAAAATTATTGCAATTTTCAAAATACGTACGTTGTAACCCATAACGGAGTCTTTTAATCTGGCTATTTGTGTAACAGTTCCCGGAAAGTATTTCCGTTTCCACATTAGGCAGTTTTCCGGTTTAGAGTCTAATATTAGATGGGAAATAACTCAATTCCGAATATTTTCCCACGTTTTTCCAAGTTTCCGGTACATAAGTATTCCACGGAAAATATTGTATAACTAGTAAACCGTAAGATCTCCCGATACCCCTTGGGAGATCGGGTACATCTCCGGACGGGGTTGAGGGAAGCCATTAATATTCCCGCGTACTAGCCAGCATAGCTAATAGAAGGTGTGCTAGATCACCAGGCGGCCCCACTTGATCGGTAGCCTTCTCCTTTGGTGTTGGCGCGCGTAGGTGGCGTATCCACTTCCATCACAGAGGCCCCACAGAGGCACCGAGTCGGTCTTCACTTTGTGTGAACTTTCCTGGTAGGTACTCTCGCACTGAAATGAAAAATGTAACCGTAAGATCTACTTATGATTTACTTCATGAAAAACCGAGGTCTTATTGAGAAACATCTTATTTAATTACATATATATTTGCCTCGTTCGTATTTTATAATTTATTTAAATGTTTGGTCACTGCTAGCTCGTTTATTACCAGGTTTTGCGGAATTATTGTCCTTTAAAGTCAGCAGTGTGACAATACATTTTTAAAGACGTTACTGCTTATTCAGGCTCCTGAATCTGCCTACTAGCGTAGGAAAACAGTTTCTGCGAATGTTATTTCGGCAATACGAAGTAGAGAGAATATATCTGAAGGTTTTTCTAGAGTAGATATTGGAGCCCATAGCAGCTAGAAAATAGCTTTTGGATGTAACACATCAGGGTTTTTATAATCAGAGTAATACTTTACTTGAAATAAGATCGTGTGAAATTTAATTTTCTTATGTACAGGACTGCGGAATGTATGAGTTGTTAGCTTTTAAAGCATTACTGCTTATGCTACATTCGCTCCAAACATGTTATAATATGAATTAAATCAAGCAAAATATCTTAAGAGAGTGGGTTATTTACTAATCTTTATCATGGGGTCTAAACTCTTCTTTATTGAAGTTAATTTATAAAGGGGCGGTTGAACCAATCGTTCTTTATTGTGCAGGAGCATTGCAAAGTATTTTTCAGAAGAGATGGGCAGAAAATAAATTATTACAGATACAGCGTGGATAAATCTTAAGAATCATCCGAGGATACCGCACCATCTCCACTCCAGCAGCGCTCATTATTGATAATATTGAACCTATCTTTCTTACTGGTGTATATAAGGCAAATATCAACATTAGAAATGCCCGAGCTTTGCCACAACATATTTCACACCTGCAACTTGAACAACCAGTTAAACAAGCTTCTCATCCAGCCACTGGTGTCTCTAGTCTCCTTGAAGATTGTGCAGCAGAATATCACAACTACTCCAATTACACAGATGGCTCTCGGATAGCTGAAGGACTTAGTAAAAATGCTAAAGTAGGATGTAGGATCTCACTGCATAGAATACCATTCTTCCAAGTTCAGACTTGCCAAGGAGTGTTCAGTTTTTCAAGCTGAATTATTAGCAATTCGTGAAGCAGTGAAATGGTGCAACAACTTACAATGTACCGCTCGCCTTTACAGTGACTCACAAGCAGCAATTGCAGCTTTGAAAGAAACCAAAAACAGCAGTCCTATTGCAGCTGAAATAAGAAATCAATTATTAAGTTGTTCTCATCTGTGTATTTCTTGGGCCAGAGGGCACGTGGAGATTGCCGAAAATGAACGTGCAGATGAGCTTGCAAAGAGAACT
This sequence comes from Mantis religiosa, assembly GCA_030765055.1. Classification (NCBI taxonomy): domain Eukaryota; kingdom Metazoa; phylum Arthropoda; class Insecta; order Mantodea; family Mantidae; genus Mantis; species Mantis religiosa. The sequence goes on along the minus strand of CM060947.1, from coordinate 214,238,710 downwards.
GCGACTTCAGATCTTCCAGAGACATACACTCTATACCCTATTTCTTATGTTAGGCAAACATTGAAGGAGATTATCATCAACAACTGGAATGAATACTGGTTAAAAGGTGACTGTGGTGCTTTGACTAAGGAGTTATATTTCTCAACAGTTTCTGACATACATAAATGTAAATTCGTTAATCCTATGTTCTCACTCAATTCTTAACTGGACATGGCAAATGTTCAGCTTACTTACTTTGATTCAAAATCAAATCCACATCTGATTGTATTTGTGGAGATCATCTTCAAGATATCCTTCACATTTTATTTGATTGCCCGTTTTTCTGTTTTGAAAGATACGAACTTGAATTATTGCTTCAATCCTTAGGTTACACTTTCTCAAAACCTCTTGCACATATTCCTATAAATTACAAAAACTGATGAATATTTCATGACATCTTAAAAAAATATTTCTTAAGTTAAATGATTCATCTTGATGTTTACTGTTTGTCAGCTTGATATTTAATTTTGTTATGTTATCGTAAATTGTATTATATTCATAAATTTGTAAAGTATATTCCTAATATACCTTTGGGTAAAATAGGAATAAAAAATTGGATAGTAAATAAATAAATATTTATCAGCGTATTGAAAGCGCTTTGTTTACTTTTGACCATTTAAACAACAGGATGTTTAATTTTTATTAACTTCACACATATTTACTCCTTCACTCACACTTTCATACTCGATGGAGGATGCAGAGTAATACTCTCAAAGAAACATTCCCGTTCTCCAGCCGTGAATCGAACCCACTCTCTCTGGATTTTGAATTAGTTTACTTCAAATTTTAATATCATACCCTACTGTTGTCTTGGTTCTGTCGTTCTTCTTTTGTTTTTACTCACCAGTATTATGGAGATTGAATAACGCTCGGCATTTGTTTGCTAATGGCGCTATCATCACTATCATCGGAAACTGGACGGTTTGAAGTTTCTTATATACAGTGGTCGCTTGGCAAGTGATATACTCTTTTGTTTCTGCAACCAGCATCTGAGACATTTAATGCAACTCTTCTGCACATACTGTTGTTACGGTGAGATACTTTCAAAATATAGTATATTCTTCTTTCGTATATTATTTCACCTGATTTTGTTTCTGCTAGAGTATAGAGAACGGTATGTTGATATATCAATGCGTTATCATTAGCGATGCGTTCTTGTTATCCATAAGGCAGCCCGCCCACCTCCCACTGCATACTGCGAGCTTTTTTCAAATCCGCTCGCAGCTCAATCCGATACTGCACAACGGCGTGAAAAGAGCAAAAAGAAGAGAGCCAGATATTTTCCCCCTGAATGTGGTTTCATTTTTCGCTAGAATGTGCAGCAAACTTTTACATAATACGTACTGTGTGCATTCCACAATCGAATAGAATAGCGACGTGTAGTGGTTTTCAAATATATGGAGTTCTTCAGAGCCACGTGAGGGAGAATTAATGTGGGAAATGATTCCCTTTTATTTTTACTTTCATTTCCAGTTAACTATTCGATATGGCGATTTCACCATAATTACCCTAACCCTCCCCAGTTTAGGAGGAACACGTTCTTGCATCTCTTGTCTGCAAACAGCATAATTTAAAATATCAAACTGATAAATGTGAGCTTTGTATTTAAATCCATGGTGCTTTGAAGGAGACAGATGAAGATTTTGGGGGAACAACCGCTGCTGACTGACATTCTTTTATTTCTTTAATGCTCTAACACTCTGGTTAAAATGCATCCTTAATGTATTACATAACTGATACATTGTGCATATGCATTTTATTTAACCTCTGAAGTTTTTCCTTCTCCTTAATTTATAAAACTCTAAAATTTTGGATATAGACAAACTTTAAAAGCAGAGAAATATTCAAATTGTGTAGGAAATAACTGTTTATTCACTGTAGGTTTCAGGTTTATAACCTACAATTTACATTTACAGTACCGCGTTTTAAAAACGCGATGTTTTTGTTTTTCCTCTGAGATATTATCTACATAATGGCCTGAAACTGTGCGTCATCTTTAGCACTCTTATTTAGCTATTTTATTGAACTTGAGTACTAAAATTTATAGAAGCTGTAAACCAAGTGATAGTAGTTTTAAGTATCCACTGTTCTCAGTAAAAATAAGAAACGTAGCTCATAAAGTACTCACATGATTTGTACCATTTCTTTAATAGTGGATAGTTTATACCGATTTGTCTGATAGAGAATATAGCTTTCATATCATCATATAAAATAAAAGTGCAATATTAACACGGCAAATTATAAGCACTACTATCTTGATACAAATTCTACGTGCTTATGTTGCATAACCACATTCTTTATCGTACTTAAAAGTTAGATTACATGAAGTTTAACTAGAGAGTAACTATCTTATTGTTGTAACAGGGAAGTGTCAAACATACTGAAGACGAAAAAAAGTGTAAATATACAGCTGCTATCCCAAGATTTATAGTATCATTTAAAATCAAGGCTCGCTGAACCAACCATTTCCTGGATTCTCCTGAGGGTTGTAACGGTTGATTTACCTTTACGGAAATCACGTTGCTCATCTGCAAAACTACCATTTCCCTCTATTTCATCTTTTAGACTTAAGGGGGGACGTATGCAAATATTCAGGGTCTTACATAAATAGCCATAACATCCAAAGTTTTCAAGTTAGAGAAGTGAAACTTAGTATACTTATTTAAGATAATACAGTTAATATGCACAATTCTTTTCATAATTTTCCATTGTTTATAACTAATGCTACATATTTTTTCTTTATACAGAGATATTTACAAACTTAAGCCCATTTTTTTCAAAATTCACCTATGCTATCTTTCTGAAATTTGGTATGTTATTTAAAAACACACTAAAATGAATTTTCTGGATTTAGATTTCTTATTGAAGCTGTATAGAATTTAAAAAAAAATGTTAATCATGTGCATCCTTTAAAAATTAAAATAATTTCATATATTTTGTATCATCACATTCCATCTGGAGCTTAATCTTAAATTCTAGAACCAACAAATGTTCATTGTAGCATAAGAAAGCTGTGTGCTAAATGTCATCACTGTAGATGAAGTAGTTTGAGAGAAAAATGAGTTGCAGTTGTAGAAAATGCAAGTTACGGGGAAAGGAATTAAAAATACAATAATTATTATTCAGTTTGCCTTTTAATTTTAAGTCAGAACTTCCCATATCAATAGTCAGTATCCTCATTCTGGTCTTCTTCAGCCTTTCTTTTTAAATTCCTCTTCTGTCTTGCTTCTTTCTGCATTAATTTCATAGCTCTTTCTGCACCAGCGATGCGAATGTTGTCGATACTCTGCAAAATTGTTTCCATAAACACACCAGGTTGATACCCTAACTGATGCATATCGTTCTTTCTGCCAACATTCCCATCGTTAAACACTATTGCAGCATCAAATGTAGCAATTTTCACCACTATGGAAGACACAAATGATATTTTGGGTCACGTTTTCCATATCAAACTGTTGAGGCTTTAATTTGGGTTTTGTGTCTCTCCATAGAGACATATTTTTTAGATCTGGGTGTCTGGGTGTGCTGCAAGTCGGGGTGTGCTGCAAGCCTGGGTGTGCTAAGAATTGGTAGATGGGCTTTATAGATTCCAAGACATCTGATGGAAGACTATGTGTTGCTACTATGCAACACTAGGGCACTTAATTTTTTAAATGTACATACAGACCACGTACAGTCATAATATTTTGGTGTTTGATAGCTAATACTATATACTATTTTACAAAAAAATAAAAAAATTATATTTTTTGAACATTTTCTCGTACGTCCCCCCTTAATTAAGTTAATCTTAGTAATAATAATATTAATAGAAGTAGTTGTAGCAGCAGCTTGATAAGAAGCATAAACTCTCATATTCCAAGACGATATCGTCATATTTATCGGAAATTTTATTCAAACTTAAATGAACAAACATTAAGTACAAATGAAAGGGTAGAGCCAGATTGAAAAATTCAATACCAGAGCCGGGATTTGAACCACGGATCTCCTGGTTTCCGTCCAGCTGCTCTAAACCATTGCGCTACTATGGCCAACGTGCCAAGATGACATTAAGTTCTCCAACTGACTCGTGTTTTTCCCAGTAAACCACTAGGAGTTTTCATAAACACATGAGACAACTACCTTAATGGCGACTTACTATGCTGTAAGTATTTTAAGGCCCGGGATTTATGGTTCGGACTGAAAAATTGAATGCCATAGCCGGGATTTGAACCGCGGATCTTCTGGTTTCCGTCCAGCCGCTGTAAACCATTGAGCTACTATTTCTACGAACCCACAAAGTCACATTATTATTTAGAGACAGAAGGCCATTTTGGAAATTGTTGTATGTATCTCTCTATATAAGATAATACTTACGTATAAAATAAATATTTGTGAAAATAACTAATTTATGATGAATTTTAGTACACATCCCTGTAAGAGAAATGAGAAGCGAAAAGCGAAAAGATTTGATACCATATAGGTTACCTTCATTTGTATTTATTTATTCTTTGTGGTGTAAATAGCTTAGGACTTTTCTGATTTGGGGTATATGCGTTTTATTGTTCATTCAAGGCAATAGGAGTTTTAAAAAGGCATGTAAGTGGAATTTAAGGCAGTTTAAAGAATAATTTGTGAAACTAATTGTTATTTTATTACCCCTCTAATTGTGAATTTTAATGAAGAGACATTTTTTTCCATCGCTTAGCGGCAATCTGCTTTTGTTTCCTTTTCACAATAAAGTTAAACACAACTTTGACTATGTATGTCCGTCAGCTGTTTCTTTCGAGAGGTCGGAAAGTGTTTTAAAAGGAATCCAGTAAACCAGTCAAGACAGTGCCTGCAACTTTCTTAGCGAATGAAGTTATAGAAAGAGAGAGAAGAGAGAAGAAAGAGAGAGAAAGAGAGGACGGATAACAGGATCGCGAGGGAAAAAATAATGAAGTAACAGAAAATAAATCTACTTGTTTCATCCTCTGTCGAAGTTCATTGTTTGTGTTTTTCAAAAGTGACCGTAAATGAAAGTTTTCATTACAGCAATGCTTTACCAAATTAAATTTCTTACGTTATTATTAGATATAAGGATATATTATACCGTAGTACCTTTTTACGAAAATGGAATGTACAATTCAATAGTGCCTTGCTGTTCTATATAATATTTACGTTTTTTTCAAATAAATTACAAACCCAAATATGTATTATCTCGTTCCAATCCTTCATGTATTATTAATTATTTCACGAACAGAGGTAAGAAATGATCATATTCATGTAGTGTCCAACAATGTTTTTCATGTACTTTTTTCATGCTGTCATCGTGCAAGAAGTACAATTTCACTGATAACCTAACCTACCTGTGTTTTTGCCTAATTTACTGTACGCATGACTCTATGACAAGCTTCGAGGACACTTATCGCCATGGCTATGATCTCTTTAGGGTCTTTAGTACCTCGGGAGAGAGGGATGAGTCGAGAGGATACTAACGGTAATTAGACCTTAGGAGAGAGACAGCAGTGGGCAGGCTCCCTAACAGCTACAAAATGAATCTACCCCGTGCAGCTCAGCAACCGGCTCCTTCACTGCTCTGCGGGCTTGCACATCTACCTGGGGTGGGACCGATACTCGAGAGCTTTTCCAATCCGGAGAATGAGGATTTTCATTCGCTGTCCTGTACAACGAAATTCCAGAAGACCTACTTAAACAGCCAACCGGGATGAAAGGTGACATGAAATGAGAAGTGAAAGCCCCTAGAAGCCCATGGATCAGGAAGATCGAACACAAAAAGTCAACTCACAACCTGACGAATGGAAGCTACCGATGCTATGACCTGAACAACCCGGCCTGTTTACCGAATATATTCAGTCGTCTAAATCATTTTGTATTTATTATTGTAATAATAGAATAAACTCGTATTTGATAGTTGAACTGCAATATTTAAGTCTTAACTAGTACTTAACTCCTTTGTATCTATTAATATTCCAATTTAATGCATGCAGCTAAGTGTGTTAAGTGTGCAGCAAGCTTTTAAATTTTATAGGAACAGCATAAATTGGCATTATAAATAGGCCTAACAACAAGGCATAAATAATAATCTATCATCAAATTCGCCAGCAAGGTTAATGTTGATGATGTTATTATAATCACCACGTTGTCATAAATATTGGCAGTTAAATTTATTTTTGCGGAAGTAATATTTCCATTAATTATTACGACGAAAAACCAATAGTCAAGGCACATGAGTTAGGGCTCTAGGTAATTTGCGAATTATAAAATGGTTTTCTTTGTCTTGTATTTTCAAATTCTTTCTCGTTCTCGAATGAAATGCTTATCGCAGTATTTTGCAATACTCTGTTACTAGGGATGTGATTTTGCACCATCTGTAAATCATTTTTAGTGTGTTTTGAAAATGTGATAAAATGCGAAATTGATTCAAAATGCGAAGATTATTCTAAAAGGCGATGTAAACGCGAAACCCACGAGTTCTAACAACAAAGTGTTTCTGCCTTCCCTTCTCCCTCCTTGCTTTCCGCTCTCCTTCCCTCCCTTGTTTTCCTTCTTCCTTCGGCAAACTTTGTCTGTGGAATTTCAACACTCTTGAAATAGTTATTCATTTGATCACTGCTCAGGAAGGCGAAATGGTAACGTGAAAAAGGGAACAATTTTCCGTTATCTTTTAAATTAGAGAAATTAATTCACTTTAATTATCTCAGTACAGTGTAATATTTAAAATAAATTAAATCGTTTAATACCTGAATTTTCGAGCGTAGGAGCATTAATCAGCCGTGATTCTAATAACAAAGTATAGCGTGAGGTGTAATATGTGAGTTATGTCTCAGTAACAGCAAATTCCTTTTGCCCACAGACACTGGGATACGTTGCTAAGAATAATCGAGTTTTCAAAAGGTGTACTAAAGGAAGATTATTCAGTATATGTCGAAATGCATGAAAGTTTCAAACGGAAATGTAAACAACAAAGTGAAAAATGCTATTTATTTGAGATACATAAGCGCAAAAATGGTCATATGGAGTAGAACTCGACAATATTAACATTTCTGAGCAATATAGTCAATTGGTTTATTATAAGTAACAGAAAATTTACATTTTCTAGGTTGATTAATGGTTTGTTATGGAATATGAATACTGTCAATATCAGCAGCTAACTTTTATGTAAACTGATGTTAAATCGAAATGCCTAAGTTAGCCTAAGGAATTCTGCATAGATGCCGAGATATATATCAGTAAATAAACTTAATGATAAATGATGGAAATCAGAACAACATATTGAGGCGTACTCTTTTACCCAATTTAACAATGCTACTGAACTTGCGTGAAGTGAAGTTAATATGCATTTTCTTTTAACTACTATCCTTTTGAATTATTATAATTTTGTAGCGTGTTACACTTTAGCCTTTTTCAATTTGTACCTCTTTTTCACTGTATTGCTTTAACCTCTTTCAGTTCAAAATATATCAACGTTTACTTTATACTTTTTGTCACATTAATGCTAGACATTACAAAAGACAGAGTGTGTACATCGCTATTAATTTAAATAATACGTTTCTTTTTCAATATGCTACACAGTGCTAAATTTAAAAAGTAATAAACACTAAAACACTAAATGCAGAAATCAAAATGGCATATACAATGTAGCAGGTCAAGGCTCACGTAATGATGCTTTGCCATGGTGCTCAGTTTAATGACAACAACATAACATCTAAACAAGGGAACATAATATTACAAAAGCATACAGGTATTCATGGTACACGGGCCGAACAAGTTATTTTAATGCAAGACCGCGTCGCTTGTTTTAACCCACCTGATTGAGTGACCTACTTCTGTTGTTTACTGTGTTGATTAGAGCGGAGGTGTTTGCCATGCTGTCACCCTCTGAGCGGCTCAGTGCTAGGGCAAATGAGTTGTTTCTTTCTTGCTCTATTTGTTCTTGTTCTTACTTTTTAATTTCATAAAGGTGCTGCACATTAATTATGCTCTAAAGTGATGTAGCGCTAAGTTCAGGTTTAATTTAGCGTCTTGGAAATTTGTCCAAGACGCTACTCAAATTAATTAAGATGTGTTGCAAAAATAACAAAAGGATAACTATCCATAAAATCACTAAAAACTGAAGCATAACAAGCATATGCCTTTCTCTCCATTGATTATGTACCCATACGTATCTATTCCTTTAAAACGTAATTTTATATCCAAGGTATGAATAAATGGAGTACGATTGCAGGTCTGTTGCAGGTTACAAGCCAATTAAGTCACCTTTTCTTCTTTGATGTCTTAAGAGTATGTCATGCAGACACTTTTAAATTCTCCCTGCGGCTATAATGCCCGATTTCACCAACAGATGTTAAAACTTAACACGGGTTTAAAAATAGTTATAACAAAAATTGCATTTCACCAGCAAGTGTTAGCTAACAAGTCAAATTTCAAGATAAAATTGTTAAGTCCTTAACAATTGTAAATGGTCAAGATGGCGGGCGTGAACGCAGCTTTTGTTGTCAATTTGCTATATTTAAGACCGTGTATAAATGGCATTCGTAGTAGAGTACGGTCTATGAGGAGACCTTATTTTGAGGAGCTATCAGAAGAACATTTTCTACAGAGGTATAGACTGTCCAGACAAGTTGCTATGAAGGTTACTGCGGAAGTACAAGAGAGGTTAAAACATGTATCGAAAGGAATATGACGATCTCGCCTTTGCTTCAAGTATTAATAACTTTGCGATTTTATAGTTCACCCAATTATGTGGATAATACACTGTCCACCTCCCATCTTGAAACGTTCAAGTCACTCGTCACTTGTCCTTCGCTCTTCCTTTCAAATATACGTAATACTGAGTTAGAACATGTATTGAAAGGAATATGCCGATCTCGCCTTTGCTTCAAGTATTAATAACTCTGCGATTTTATAGTTCACTGAATTATGTGGATAATACACTGTCCACCTCCCGTCTTGAAACGTTCAAGTCACTCGTCACTTGTCCTTCGCTCTTCCTTTCAAATATACGTAATACTGAGTTAGAACATGTATTGAAAGGAATATGCCGATCTCGCCTTTGCTTCAAGTATTAATAACTCTGCGATTTTATAGTTCACTGAATTATGTAGATAATACACTGTCCACCTCCCGTCTTGAAACGTTCAAGTCACTCGTCACTTGTACTTCTTCGCACCTCGTTTTAAATTTACGTGATACTGAAGCTGTTTGGTGTTTCTAGTAATGACACATGCATTTGAATTAAATTCGTTTCCAATTTTTTCCCACGTGACATCTTTCTCTTTTACATTTACCGCGTCCGTCTTATTTTCCACGATATACTTATACTTCGTCACCAATTCAATTAACAATTTTCTCCATCGATGAGAAATTTGTTTCACGGCTTTTGTTTTCGACTTTGTTTATCCGCCATTGTTAGCTGTGTGCAGACTGCTGTGCAGACGAAAATGAAAACAAAAGCGCATCGCAGTACGTTCAGAAAATAATACGACTTATCCATAGCCTTCTATAGCTGTAATATTTACAAGTTTCTTGGCGTTAACACGTGTTTGTTAACATTTTCAGAAAACAGGTTGGTGAAATGCAAGAAATTTAACAGCTTTGTTAACGCTGTTACAACTGTTACGTCACATTTGTTGACGTCGATTTTGACATCTGTTTGTGAAATCGGGCATAAGTGCCCAATCACCAAAATCGGTGTACATATCTTGCGGGACTCTTCGCTTTACCTGGCGTTCCACCTGTTTCTTCTTGGCCTCCAGTTCCTGAGATATGCACTCTGTTGCAGAGACTATGTATCTGTGTTCTCAGAGTGCAGGGTCGAGACAACACATTTCAGTTGAACACACTATCTTTAATAAAATGTACTTTAGTATCGGTTTAATGTACCATATAAATAAACACAGACGCATTTATGAATGATAATTAATCTATCAACTATGGTCGCCAACAATAACACATAATGGCGCGTAGAAATGCACACTACGACTACACATATTAACTTCGAGTTTCTAAGTGAAGGTTCGTATCAAATGACTGGGAGCTCGTATTAAGAAGTTACCGAGAATTTGTGTTAGGTTATGTCCGCATGAAGAACAAGTAGCGCTGATATCTCTTTTACCCCGTATTTATACTATTTTTGAAATGGTTCTCGCTCCTCAAAACAATCCTTATTTTTGGTGGAACATCCGGTAAAATGTTGAAATTTCCGGAATGTACAAATACGCGTGTTTCTTATTGATCGGAAGGATCCTCACGACACACGTCAGAAAGTAGAAATTAACAGCCTACCTGTTTAATGACCGTTTCCTGTAATGGAACATTCTAAATACAATAGTTCCCTTAACAAACATCCACCTCATCTAGAAGCCACTTGCTAGGATGCACCGAAAGTTTTTACAAAGATTGAAATCTGCCCAGGTCCACGATGCAAAACTTTACGCTGCAGAAAACGTCATAAGGCTTACAGAAATGACACTATACTTGAAATATTACCTAATAATATATAACTATTGAAACATTTTATATACATATTGATATAGTGAATTTATTAAACATTTAATTTATGTGAATTTAAGTAGATTTTTGATATTATAGAAGTTCCCGTTTCACCTCTTAGCTGTATGTAATATTGTTGTAGCTTTCATACTAAGAACATGTGTATTTTTATGTTTTGTATCCTTACTGGATTTCATTTATATTTATCACATAAATAATTGACTAAATTGATTTATTAGGCAAGTAAAGGAGGTATTGCTTCCGTTCGACTTCAAAAACTTAGCCTCTAAGATGATATTGTGATTGTTTTGTGAGTAGCAGCGTAAGAAAACATTACAGTCAACATAACTACCAAATTGGCATTCTGTAGGGCTGAATAGACCATGTTTGTGGTGAAGTAGTAGATACTTCAATAGAATTCTACACAAGTCCAAAGAAGAAGTCTGTGCTTACTGATTGAGCCTCAACTGTCTCAGATAGCCAACTCAGCTCCGAGTGACATACCGTGCACCAGGGAAATCTTCCACACTGGACACAGAGGGCTGACTGCCGTAGGAAGTATAGCTATACTGACAGTTTGCTGCGGTTCACTGACACATTCTGCAATGGGAGGTATCTAACGGCATATCACTTTAGAGCAGTCGAGATGTGTTGTATTCTAACTCGAGGGTGAAGGTCTGCAAACAGTTGATGAACATGCGTCTTATTTTGTTAGAATACATTTTCCGCTAAGGTGGAAAGTTTACGGAAAATGTGAAACAGAAATTTCGCGCGCGTTTTCCTGATTCCAATATTCCAAAACACAATAATGTGTTCAACGGCTAGTTCACGTTGCAACAAGAAGTGGCAGACGTACACTTTTAATGACAGAAATGCCTGACGAAATTTCGAATATAATGTTACAAAATCAACACGCAAATTAGCACAAGATAACAGAGTGTCTAAATGGACAGCATGTAAGTCCGTAAGAAGTGTGTATATATATATATATATATATATATATATATATATATCATTTGTTCTATTTATGTGACTTTAACTGCAATGGTCATAGCGGTAGCCGTTCTCATTTGGAACATATAGAAGGCGTTAACTAGCATTCGTTGGGTTTTAATCATTAGATCACGCACACATTCGCACTCTCATTCATACTTGCAGACTCTGGGGATGATGAGGAATTATATTGGTTGGAGAAAAATCCTCACCCTCACCACCGGGAATCGAACCCAGGACTCCCAAACTTAAATATTGCCTCTATTTAGTAATTCATGAATTAAAATGAAGTGATTTCCAATAGACTGATATATTGCGAATGAATTGAATTGAATATTGATTTATAAAATATTGTTGATCTTTTAAATGAAACTTCCTTTACTGACGAAGCATAGTTTTATCGAATATGTAAATTCTCAAAATTCAAGGATTTAGTTTCCTTCAAATCCATATGCAATGAGAGAGACAAGTTGCATTGGGAGAAAATCGGAATATGAATATCTAGAGGTGGCATTATAAGGTGGATCTGTTATTCTGGAAGTTTACTGTTCTGATATCATTTACACATTTATTAGTAGAATTGAATGAAAATGAACTTGAGCTCCATTGTTCTTTTTAGTTCAACAGGACAGTGCTCGGCTCATACATCATAACAATCCATTGGACTAATGGAGAAGTTTCTTTATTCCTTTACGGCGAATTAATTTTAGTAATAAAGGACTTTGTGTACCGCGGTCCTCCGATTCAACCCCACCGGATTATTCCCTTAGGGGTGCGCCAAAGATACAGTAAAAGCCCATGGCAGGCCAGAGCATACCGACCCTTCCGCCGGCTTCACGCCCATATACGCAAGGTAGAGGAGGGGAATCATCCAACCGATACGGGGAGGAGATGCAAACCCAGCAGGAAAGTTGGCTTTCGAAACCAGGGTTTGCTACCTCAATTTTCTCATGATGCTGAATGGGCACCGGTCCTATGTCTGGGATTTAAAATCAGCACCACCAGAGGTGGGATCGATACCGGGATTGATCCCGGGATTGATTCCGTGCCAGGGAACCAAAGCACAACGCTCTAGCCCGTGACGCCACGGCACAGGACAAAATACATGGTATAGGCTAAGAATCCAAAAACAGTTCGTGCACAGACGTAAATAATGAAATGCAGTCTATCGTGCAAAAAATATTAATGAAGTTATTTCCAAATAAGTGCAAACGAGTGTTGAGTGTGCAGTTTTAGTTTTGTTATAAATGACCGTTCTTAAAGGCTGCTCGACGAGTAGTAAGTTGCAGTTGCTGCCAACATAAATATACAGTGAGTGCAAAAGGTGTTGCTACAGCTATATTGTTTTGCATAAAAGAGTATTAAAACAAATGCTCGGTATCGTGCTACTCAAATGGTTACCATGGCTTTATCTTTGCTAGTAAAAGTCCCTCAGTCATTTGTGATTCCTGCGAATTCCATTGGCTGAAGTGACGCATTCATCGGTGCTTAGCACGGGGCCGGGAACGCAGCAGTTTCCCTCTCACTCTTACAAGAATAATCAGCGCGTTATCTGAAAGGTTTCTATTAACAAAGATAAAGCCAGGGTAACCGTTCGAGCAGCGGGACTGTATCAAGAAATATGTAACATACAAAAAGTTAATATGAAATACTACTCTGCATAGGTGCACAATGAAACCGCAGTGTGTAAAAAGTTAAGTAAAATGCACCAAAAAATGTCTAAATAAGCACAAAAGGTGGTGCGCGCCTGAGGTAGTGTTTCAACAAAATTAACTCAAAGGCATAGCCAGACAAAATTAACTTGTCTGCTTACCTGTCCATAGCAGTGATAAGTAACAAAACGGGGAAGTCGACAGTATACAACAAACACACAAGAAATTCAAAATAAGGAGCAATCACAGGGAAATCAGCAAACAAACAATAAAATCAATTATATACAAAACTATTGCTAGCCAATCCCTATTATTCTGTACAAGAATACTTTGAAAATATATCTTAAAAGCTGTAGAAAATGTTTGCCTTAATTCAATTACAGTCTGCAATGATTCACGTTTCTATTGATACACATATACAAGTAGTTTTAAACTCTTTTACTGAATGACCAATATGCATCTATGCTTCACTGTAATTGCTATGTATGTGTTTATTATTACCATAATTAGCCTAAGTTCGTGAATGCTAGATCTCATTGTAAATACCATGTTTATTATTTTATACCTTATCATTGTATGTATCATTGTAAATATCTTTTGACGTTGTCTATTGCTATACTTAGCTTAGTGACAATAAAATCCTTTATTATTATTATTATTATTATTATTATTATTATTATTATTATTATTATTATTATTATTATTATTATTATTATTATTATTATTATTATTATTATTATTATTATTATTATTATTATTATTATTATTATTATTATTATTATTATTATTATTATTATTATTATTATTATTATTATTATTATTATTATTATTATTATTATTATTATTATTATTATTATTATTATTATTATTATTATTATTATTATTATTATTATTATTATTATTATTATTATTATTATTATTATTATTATTATTATTATTATTATTATTATTATTATTATTATTATTATTATTATTATTATTATTATTATTATTATTATTATTATTATTATTATTATTATTATTATTATTATTATTATTATTATTATTATTATTATTATTATTATTATTATTATTATTATTATTATTATTATTATTATTATTATTATTATTATTATTATTGTTATTGTTATTGTTATTGTTATTGTTATTGTTATTGTTATTGTTATTGTTATTGTTATTGTTATTGTTATTGTTATTGTTATTGTTATTGTTATTGTTATTGTTATTGTTATTGTTATTGTTATTGTTATTGTTATTATTATTATTATTATTATTATTATTATTATTATTATTATTATTATTATTATTATTATTATTATTATTATTATTATTATTATTATTATTATTATTATTATTATTATTATTATTATTATTATTATTATTATTATTATTATTATTATTATTATTATTATTATTATTATTATTATTATTATTATTATTATTATTATTATTATTATTATTATTATTATTACATAAAAACTCAAATCGCTGCGAGAAATATATCTTTTTGTTGATAAACCTCGCGCCACTGTGCAGACAATAATTTCCAGGTTTTGTATTTTACAAACAGGGCAAAACTAACCAAGGACTGGAGGACCAAAATTGCTGACAGAGAACGATATAATAGAGTTATCATTCGGGAAACAACAAAGGATTTGAGAATTAGTGTTGTGAAGTTGTCTGCGGATCTAAGAAGACGTGGTGTTAATGTTTCGGCCAACAGTATGCGCAATGTTTATCGATAAATCTGGTATCGTGGTCGATTACCCCGGAAGAAGTTGTGGATTAATAAGAGAAATCAAATAAAGCGATTACATATCTGAAAAGAGTACCGGAATAAAGAACCAAACTTCTCGAAAAGAATTTTTTTTCCAAAGAAAGTTAGTTAAATGTTTTTGACTCCAATGGAAGTCCTATGATATGTATCCACTAGATGTAGTACCCACAGTAAAACATGGATTTGAATCAGTGATGGTCTTAGGGTCTACAAGCGCTTCACGTGAGAATCGGCTGCATTTTATCGATGGAACGATGTACCATAAAATGTGTCAAGACACTTTAAAGCAAAATGTTCATGCTAGTGCTCAGAAACTAGTCATGAAAACAATCTTATTTTTCAGTAGGACAACGGCCCTAAACATATGATTGAAAATGCTTGTGGCTGCTTTACAACACACCAAAGCAAGTTATACACTACCTCAATCAGCAGATATCAACCCCATTGAGCACTAGTGGTGTATTTTAGAGAACATAAAAGGTACACCTTTTCGTATACTGAAGATCTGAAGCAGGTACTTCAAATCGAATGGAACTTTAAGGGAACCAAAGCAACCATAGAGCCAGTAGATCCAATGCCACAGAGATTGAAGACGGTTATAAAAGCAAAAGGGAAGACTACCAAATATTGAATTATGGACTTTTTATAAAAGATCACTAAAATTGGAGGTGTACGATCACTTTTTCTGAGAAATAATAATATTTCATTATACTAAGGGGAGATTGTTAGTTAATTTTTATATTTGTGATTAAGTAAGCAAATGACAGTGAACCCCTTAGACTACATTTACATAACAACTTGATAATGGGTGATATAACTAAAAAGAACACTCCTGAAGCAGTCATGAGCGCAATAGCACGAAAATAATTAATTAATGAAGAATGCCCTGAACCGCAATGGACCAGAGTATATAGGTATACTGACGGGACTCAAATAGAAGACACTGCAGGAGCAGGAGTACTCTGCAAATTGTTCTCCCAGTAAGCACCTGCTGGAAACCTAATAAGCAAAATTTGATGCGGAAATGCTAGCCATCAAACTAGCAGTATTCAATCTGTCTTATCGGAGCAACCCCTTTACCAAGATAGTTGACCCTATAACAGCTATCCAAGCTATCGCAACCAATCATCCACACGAAACATAAATAATATCTGAAATAAAGCAGAATATCTAATGACAAAGAACAAGTGAATAGTTTTTCAGTGGATGCTTCTCGTGTAGGTATTATTGGCAATGAAACAGCAGATTAACTTGCCAGAAAGGAACAAAACTACAGTCTGGACAGATACCATTCCCACCAAATACACAAAAGAAAGTAGTATGAAGAAAAATATCTGAAATATGGAAAGAGACCTCCAAAGGAAAAGCAACAGGGAAAACATGGGAAAGTATACAATAAAAAACCAAGGAAAGAAGCATTAGCCAAATTTAGGTTAACAGCCGGACATGATTGCTTGAATAAGCACCTAAATAGGATAGGTATACTACCAATAAGTGAATGCTCCATCTGCAGAGCTGGTGTCATGAATTCCTCCGACCTTCTGGTGTGCTCAGGCTTAAAAGAAGATCTCTAGAAACAGAGTGGTATATGTAGTCTTTACTGGAAAGCCCCAGATATATTTTAAAACTGATAGTGTAAATTTTACGCAGTTTTATTACACAAATATAAAATTTTGTTACTAAGGCTTCACTTATCTTAAGAAATTGGTGTTAATACTTCTTTATAATGGAGATCGATTTCACAAACAGATCGTTTGTATCTTCAGTCCACAAACAAACTCCGTTGTCAAGGATTTCAGTTACCATGATTTTCTTATGCTTTTTTAGTATTACCAAAATCGGAAAACGAAATAAACGTAAAACAGAATCAACTGCTGGTATTTCATAATTCATTACGCGATGTTTATTTTTTAAAATAAATATCTTTTCCCAGACTATTAAATCTATTGGACCATTTAATTGTTTTAATAATTTAACTTCAGAATTTATTTCATGGTTAAACGACCAAAAATGATCTGCTACGGCCGATTTATCAGTTTTTTTTATATTTAATGTTACGAAAATGTTCTTTCGTTCTAGTTTCCAAATTACGTTTGTCTTTCCAATATAAATCTGATCACAATCTAAACAATTAAACTAAGAAATACCATATTTTTTATTATTAGCAATTTTAACTTTTTTAGAAAAATGTAATAAATTTTAATACTACATTTATTTTGAGGAACTAAAGTTATACCAACTTCTTTAAACAAATTTTAAAATGTTTATTAACCCAAGGATGGTAAGTAACTTTTTTTATAATTATAATCGTCTTTTTATTTTTTAAGAGTAGAAATATCATTAACAGCTTTTTATATTCTTTTGTATAAATTCTTTATTAAAAGCATTAAAGCAGTATTAAAGCAGTGTATTTGTTTATTTGTTTATTTTCCCCCATGTTCACATATTATATTTTTATTTGTAAGTTTTAATTAATGCCTGTTAAATGAGCTACCAAATAAAGCCATATGTAACAAAAATATTTGTGATTATTTTATTCCAGCAAATACAATACAAATGCTTTACTTAACGTGATTAATTTATTGGCATATTTGCCTAACGTTCCATCGCTTTTATTCCGTGTATTTTAATGTTATTTCCTATATGTATACCTTTTACTCTCACTGTAGTTGGTAAGGCATATACACTTCTGTAAGCAGTGCGAAGAGAGTTCGCTAGCACACTATATAAACGCCCTGTGGGATTCATAGGAAAGGATTCCGAAGGGAAACACGGACATCGAGACTTACAATCACGTGGGTATAAAACACAGCATAAACTCTCCTTATCCTCTAGTTCGTTCCTAACAGCGACTTCTTTCCATTTGTCTCACCTACCCTAAGCTTCTCTGTGAATTATAGCTGAAAGCCGGGAGCAAGAAGAAGCTTACTTGCTTACGTCACAAAGCACTGAATTGGCTAATCTAAATCTCGCTCTTGGAGACTGAAGATTCATATCTAAATCTCCTAGAGTAACAACTATGGAACATTTGGTAACAGAACATGTGAAGACATCCTTTCTAAGCCCTTTAAAGTGTGAAGCCAACAACCTCAACATTGTGACAGATGACTTGTTAGATGAATATTCGGCTGTCTGACACCATGGAAACGATAAATGTTCGAAGTGACTCTTGTCCAACTGTATGCAGATAATTACACATTTTCATCTTTCGGCAAACTAGCGGAAGTGAAAATAATGCATTAGGAAGGAGAAAACAAGTCTTTACATTTGCACATAGTATCTATGCATGGAAAAGCAAAGCTTCTGCAGCTGGTGTGAAGGTACTTAACTTACATGAAACACGTTGCACAATAGGTGGGCTTGATCTTCACTTTCCCTCTGCATGTCATGATGTAACTTGTCAGAATTTTGCATAACTCTTGAAACCGTTACCTCGGCTTTCTATTGCTAGAGATGAAATAAAACTTAGCCAGCTACTTACTCGTTCTTATTTATTTCTGCGATTTCGGGGGGTGAATACAACTGACGAGAAATGAATACTTTTAACAAACTTGTTTTATTTACATTAATAAATACAGTATGTGCCAAAACATGCAGTACTGGAAATTATGTTACTCGTATTGTCATTACTTCACTCATCGAGATGATTGTGTGATTGTTCAGAATGTGCTCCACTGCGTTGTAGTTCTTAACGAACAAGCAGATTTTACAACACATTCCGGAACGCAGGTTGCTGCAGAGTTCTGAAGAACGAGACGATCTTCTGACGTAATGCAGACACAGTTTTGGATGGATCTGGAAAATTGAAAGCTTTCTCGTTTAACATTCCCCACATGTAAGCACCAGGTGGTGTTAGGTCGAGGTAATGTGGTGGGTAGGAGAACTCATCTCCGCGGGAAATTACTCGTTCTGGAATGGTTTCTTGTAGCATAGCCATATCGTATAGAAATCTACCTATATCTTTAAACAATCGTCGAAGTGACGTATTGCTGATGTATAATTTCAGGGATGTTCACCAAAGACTTCGATTTGGAGACTGCAACAACTGATTGAGGACATGTCCATGAGTGTCATTTGTGGACACAGTTACTGGCCTACAAGATCTTCCCTTGCGTTGACACATTACTCTACCGGTAAGACGAAATTGTTTAACAACAGATAGCATAACTGTGTTGCTAGGTGCTGGTTTATTGAAGTGTTCACGATATTGTTCCGCTGCTAACTTTAAAGACGGCCTGCGTTGATAACCATTTCCTTACGAGCGAAAATAATACTCCGCTATAAACACATTTTCTTCCGTCGCGAGACTCATTGTCACTTCCAATCACAGAGCACAACGTTCTTTACAGAACATCATGGCGATGTAACAACACTCAGACGCTCAGTGGTGTGCATGTGTACTGCGCGAAAATGAGTATTGCATATTTTGGTGCATACCGTATTGTGAAGTAGTTGGCAACTTTGTTCCCTCTTGATGTTTTACATTAAATTATTACGACTTGTAATTCATCACCTTTTATCTAACTTAGTGAATCTAAATCATGTCTTCCACTGTGTCGCCCAGTGCACAAATTTCTAACTGCCGCAAGTTCCCTCCTTGACGACTGCAAACTGAAACAAACACAGAACATCTTGCTTATATGTTATGATTCTGTCGCAATCTTTTCAGATAACCGTGATGCCCAGTCTACGTTCTGATTGGTTTACCATATAGCGTTGTATGAAAACAAAATTTTCCTTTTTTTATCCATCGTTTCTATTACTGACTTCTGACCGAAAACTGTTTTAGAATACCCCTGGACAATCTTTCCAGATTAGTTTCAGCAATTTTTGTGACAGCTTGACTTCTCTCCTTTTATAGTGGGGACTGTATCTAGAATTTAATTTTTGTTGGCAACTCTTTCTTGGTGCTTCCGTTCTGTTGCACTTGCCTTCTGTCAATGTGTTATTGCCTGAAATTTTGACATGTTGCTAACTCGCTTTGCTTGCTACCTACAACACTAATCTTTTGATTAACATTTCCTGTACAAGTTATTTACAATATTGTGCTATATTGCTATTTTAATTTCAATTAGTATATATTATTTTCCATATTTTCCATACATGTATGCCTTACCGGGTATATAACTTCTTCGTCTTCTTTTTCTTCAGTTCAGGTATTAGGCATTTCTGCCTGTTCCGTCTTCGCATTCCATCAACTATTCCCATCTTCTACTAGGGCGTCCTACATCTCTTCTTCCACGAGGATTGTATCTTCTTATGAAAACCGGTATTATTTCTTCGCCCATTCTATTCATATGTCCCTTTCAGTTCTGTATATTCTCTTCTATTTTATCTTGTAATTTATATATATACCTAGTTCCTCTTAAAAAGTTTCATTTCTTATTAAATCTCATCTAGTACATTGTTTACCTCTTCTTAAGATCCCCATTTCTTCTGCCGGTATCTTATTTTTCTCTTTCTTTTAATATCCAGGACTCACTTCCATACATGGGCACTGGGAATGCCATCGATTTATAAAATTATAGCTTTGTTTCTTTCCTTGCTTTGTTTTCAATGTTTTTGCTATATTTCCACATATCTACTGTTGCCCGCCTCGGTAGCGTATATGGTAGCGTGTCTGCCTCACGTTCAAGAGGCCCCGAGTTCATATCTCGGTCAGGGTGAGTTACCTGGATAAGGTTTTTTCCGGGGGTTTCCTAATCCTTAAAGACGAATGTCAGGTAACTCTAAGCTCCATGGACCCCGGACTCATTTGAGCATCGTTTTACCCTTTCATTCATCGCCCGATGTGACTTAACTTTGGGGGACGTAAATTACAAAAAAAAAAAAAATTCTGATGTCTTTGTTTATGTTTTTGTCTAATCTCTGTTTCATATAACCTTGCCCCGCTGACATGTATCACTCCGCGTGCAACCACCTTCCCCCTCATCCCAATTGGCTAATGCTTTCGCGCTATAGGCCATATGCGGTGCCTTCCCGTCACATTTAAAACTGCAGTAAACGTCATAATAATTGCAGGGAAAATAAATAAAATAATACAAATAAAGATATGAAGCCACGCAAAAATAATGAAGTTTAAACACATCTTCGAATGGACTAATATATGACTATTATATGACTAATCCAGTTCAAAACAAGGTCAGTGATGGAAGTCATATAACCAAATATGTCATCACTACCGCTAAAGCACGTGCTATCGTGCCATGTGCTTGAGAGCAAAGGAGCCTCCTCTTTACTTCGTTTAAGAATTAACATGTATTACAGATAAATCAACTCTGTTGCGTAATATATTTAATTAGAACAGTTACGAGAATATAAATTTGACAATTCTCTTCCAACATATAAAGATATATCACCAAGTTAAATAACGAACTAATTTTTACCGCACAACAGTCTATACTGCAATAGCAGCCAATGAGGGGTGATAAGGTCACGTGACCGTTAAGAGATACGGGGCAATCTTATATGAAACAAGGATTAGGCCAAAGCTTACATCATAGCCCAAATAGCTGAAATTCGAGAGCTGTTCCAGGCATTTATTTTCAATGATTATTTTTGATCTCACAGGGTATTTTCCTCGATGTGCCATTATTTTCGTTTTCTTTTGGATATATTTAGATTGTATTCTTATCCCAGTAAATACATTTTATAAATGGAACGTTGAAAGCGTTCTTCATTTCCTTGTATTGTTGCTACAACATCAGCAAATAGTATCTTATTTAAGTTTTTATTTCTGTTTAGTTGTATTGCTTCATCCGCTTCTTTTTCCAAGTTTTTATCACATCGTCCAAGCATACATTACATAGTGTGGGAGAAAGGATACATCTCTGTATTACTCCTTGATTTACTTTTATTTCTTTTGTTTTTATCGTGCCTGTATTTGTCACTATATAAGCTGTTAATTATTTCTTCTATATGAAGGGGATATCACCTTTTGTCCATTATGTTCCATAATCTATTTCTATTTATAGAATCAAATGCTCTTTCGAAGTCTAAAAATGCTATGTGTTTTTCTAAGTTCTGGTCTTTTTTCTAACCTTATCTTTATACTACAACATGATATATAGAATAAACAGCATAAATCGAACGCTAAAAGCAGGAGAAATGTGAACTTTCGTATTCATGAAATTCCAGTCAATCCATGCTAACCTATTAAAATTTAATTACCTAAGTTTCATTTTCTGAAAAACGCCCTTCGGAGATTTTACTTCTTGACATACTAATGTAAACTATATTGCAGGTCATACCTTGAGAAGTAAGATGCATACGATGCCTTTTTATGAATTATTTATCAAGTACTCTTCATTCTAATTGAACCTTTCTTGGAAATTATAAGGAAGAGATAAGCAAAAGAGCAAACATACAGAACATTAAACTATAAATGCTAGAATGTAAGTAATTTCCATAGAGTTAATACTTTTCAGTTGTTTTATGCTGTATATTCATAATATAAATGCGTGATTTGATAGAAAGTGTTTGAAAATTTATTATTCTATCTTTGCTTTTCCCTTTATCTGCTTATTTTTACTCTTATATGCAATGAATTAATTTTTTCCCGGTTTCTCCATGTAGCTAATTTCTTGGGATTTAACTTCAAATCCTTTCTTAAAAATATTAATCTGATTAATGGAAATAAATATAAAAATTGCACTTTGTATTAATAGTAAAAAATACATTGTACATGCTTGAAATGGTAAGCATACCGAAATGTGTCGGAAGTGTAGTGTCAGAGAATTAGCGTCTTTGGGTATACACAATGTAAGTCTAAATTATTTTCTTTGGTTATTTATGTGTCTGATAAACACGAAGAGTTGTTGATGCTTGGATGGTTTTGCTAGAAAACGTCGGATCAAATTTAGATGTATAATGCAGATTCATGTAATCCTCAGCCCCTATGTCAATTGAAAATATCTATAGGTAAAAGGTGTTAATGGATGTATAAAACCAAACAAGCTTACAAGCATTATATAATTATCGTATTGAAACTAAACAAGCGATAGTTTGTGTTAAACGCTAAGCAGTGGTTGTTCGTAAACAAATCCAACAGATAAAGCCAACAGTGACATGAGCCCTTTCCATCACGCCTTTTGTATTTTCTGCTACTCGTTACACAATGGTCGTCACTGTGTCCATCGGCGCTTTAATATTGCGGTAAACAATGCTCTTTTCATTTGCATTAGGTGCGTTCGCTATTATATAAGCACCAATATTAATGTTGTGTTTTTCTTGTCTGTTCTGACCATCGTTTTAGTGAAGAAACAAGTGAATTGTCTCACGCACAAGGTGAAATTTTATGTACCAGAGTTAAATATGTTCTTTACAGGGATATGGTTACGTATCCAAGCTTTCACTACTTATTATCTCATGTGAAGTGTCCCTAAGGTTCGGAGTAGTGTAGGTTCTATTGCCATCCTCATTGTAATATACAACCAGAGTTAACATCAATCGGCGGTTCCTCCAATCAATAAATGAGTCTGCTAATCTTTGGTGAAAGAAGGTTCTCTCGAATGCTATAGACCTTAATATATCTAGCTTTGAAAAGAAAAGAAACATAAGTTTTATCATCACAATATGAATAAACTTTTCATTAAATTTCAGGGACACCAATAAGCCGAATGTTTATTTACGAACGCTCTTTAAGTGCTTTGGTTTTCAGCTTGATCTAGTTATTGGAGTATTAGTATTTTTACGAAATACATTGAAGCAGCCCCTGTCACCTAAGAACACTGAGACGACATATAACCTAATATCAGAAAGACATTGACACAAACGAATAAGTATAAATAAATGATAGATTTACAAATATAAATAAATGACTATACCAGAACAGACATACGCCATAATGCTAGCATATACTCCGGAGACCGTCACAGTGACAAGGCCACTCTACGAAGGCCAGTAAACTCCCTTTGTAACCCCTGTAAACAAACAACCCTACTCTTTTGTCTGTTTTGCCCTCAAGGAAGATTTGGCGCCTCGCAGTCGGAAACCTACGCATTGTTAAAATCCCATGCGTGCCTCTGACAACATGCTTTAAGATTTCGAACGATTCGCGAACGTATGTCTTAGCATAAATTTTTGCACCAGACCGTTACAGTAAGCGTATCTGATGTTAGGTCCGAAACTGGAAATTCTCAACACAGATATCAAGTGGGGATAGCTAAAAGCCAATAGAAAATTGATATTTGGTGGATTTTGCAAACTCCGAGAAATATCTAGAGTGAGGGTAATTCAAAGGGATGGCGGGAACTACGTTTTGCTAGTAAGGGCACTTCGGTCCTGAGTTCTACGCGAGACGGACACGTATTCGGCGCCGCCTAAGAACTATACTTCCGCGCCATGCACAGAGACCAAGCGCAATGTTTAACAATCTCTCCAGTGAGAGTTAGCACAACGAGTAATGTATTGTGAGGACGACAAGTATATCCAATTCGACTACACAGTGCTACTGCCTCCGCGCTTCGCATCGCAACATAGTGACGCTTGGCTCAGCAACCACACCGACGACGACTTTACGGTGGCGAGCGTAGGAGCCTAAGGACAACAAAAAATATCTGTCTATCAAATCCGAGGTGCCATCATTAATCCACAACCAGTCAGGATGCACACACTCCTGAAGTACACATGAGAGTTCTCATGCGTTAGCTACATGTCACCTCGAACCGATACAAATCACCCTTTCCTTAACCTCCTCACGCCACCGATCCTTAATTGTGAGGCGTTGAGCACAAGGGAGAGCTCCACATGCTCTACAACGGGCTGGACCACCTCAACATTTATATTTTTGCCACAAAGTTGAATTTTGTTTTCCCTACTGTGTACTTAAGACAAGCAGAAGAGGTAATGTATGTAACCCAAATTTCAATAACCATTGGACGGCAAAAATTGGACAGAGATCGGATAGTCATCCACTGAAGAAGAAGCTTGAACTTTGGGAACAAACAAGAATTAGTCCCACTCTAAAAGAGTAAGAAAAAGAGAAGAAAATTTCATCGGAAGTACCTATTTTAGATCCACTGAACACAGAAGAGCTTCATGTGTGTCTCAATATTTATAACTGTCTGAGGACAGCATAACTAAAAATGTCACTTAAGTCCAGCAGCTTTGAATGATACAAATCTAATCTTACGAAGTTCCTACATTCTAAATTGTTCTTTACGTTGACAAATGTAGCTTGTGTGTTACTTTAGCAAGAACGTTCAAAAAAGTTTGAGATATTTATTTGAAGAGTAAAATGCAAAGGTATCTTGAATTCTCAATACTACCTCCTTATTCTCAATGAATTTTGTATTTTAATGATAACTTAAAGAAAGACACATCTTCTACAAGTGAAACTTGGAAATAGTTTATGTTAAAATGACTAATAACTCTATGAATTATAAATCTATTTCAAGTTATTTAAGTTAATTTATGGAAATTAATCGTTCCTTCACACCAGCCGTATATAGGCTAAGGTTTTGGATAGATAGGGTCAAACTAAAAAAATTCAATGCTATGGCCGGGATTTCCATCCAGTCGCACTTACCCATTGAGCTACCATGGCCAACGTGTCGTCAGAACATTAAATTCTCCAATTGACTAATATATTTTTCCGGTAGTCGAGATACACCGTTACTATCGCAAGTACCTGAGTCCCAGGCTTCATCATTAAACTCTTAATATTTAAGTTAATTGATGGAAATTAATGATATATTTACACACGCCGTATATAGGCTGTTTTGCATAGATAGAGTCAAACTGAAAAATGCAAGCCATGGCCAGATTTGAACCACGGATCTCCTCTTCAAGTTAAGCGGGGACGTCCTCTCTTTCTCCGGCCCTCTGGCACCCATTTTTAAGTTTCTTTAGGCCATCTATCCTCGGGCATTCGTCTGAGGTGGCCGTACCTCCTGACAGAAGTGTCCCTGGTTCTCCATAGGTTTAGGCATAGGGACAAAAACCCTATGCTGTAAAATGAAATAATGCTACCTACGTAGTATCAGACGCTCCACGAACTTCTCCGAGGAGACTAAGACCGCGCTACTGAAGATGTCCGCCGCAGTTGTGGACGAAACGTCTGGAAATTCAAACTCCAGCAGACAACGGCATAACAGCCCGGAAATAACTTCCAATTATAATGATACGTACACGGACGAAAAGAAAATAGCTGGATGGTCTAAAAGGCAACGAAAATGGCTACGGAAACTGACAATTTAAATTGGAACATGGAACTTACAGATCTCTTAGGAAGATTGGGGGAAGTTGTGAATGAAATAACAAAATGTATAAATGTAAATTTAAGATTTGCCTAAATTAACAATAAGTAGTAGAATAAAAAACTTTTGTGGTAATTGATTTTAGAAAAGTGTATAGAAAAGGTTGCTTGAATGTAACATATATTTCTTCTTCTTCTTCTTTTGCTATTGTTCCGATTAAATCTAAAGTTGATATTCAATAGATTGAAGTTCATGATCAAAATGCTGTTTTATTCTCAATAATAAACATTCTTTACAAGCTAAAATGTATGCCTTATTGAGGCAATTCATAGCAATGAGACTCGAATTAAGATCGATTTCATTACACCACGAAATGAGTTCGGGAACAATTAAACTATTTTCTTACGGCAGACAAATAAAGCTGGGAGCTATTCAAGATGACATCAAACATTTATTCTGTACTTAATTTCGGAAGCGCAATGAGCAATAAACATAACATATAATAAACTATTTCCAACGAAGATTCTGATCTACTAGTTCACAAAAACATTTACTTTGTATTCATGATAAAGTGCATTAAAACCATAAAGGCAATAAGATAACTAGAGTAGTAAAGAGAAAGATATGAAAACCGGAGTATCACTAAACGTAGTGTAACATTTCTTTCTGGAGAAGTAGCAATAACAATACAGCAATTACAACTTTGCAACACTGTCATAACCACACGATAAAGCTTGCTTCAATTGTATCATCTTGTGTGTTTATGGCTTTACGAACTTCATAAAAAGATATAGATGTTGGAAGGAGACATCCACAAATATCAGCGTCTTCTTAATCTCAGTTGTAATCATAAACCTCGAAGTTTTAGAGCGGAGGAAATTAGTTTTAGGTAACCAAAATACACCATTCTAAAGTAAGTAGTGGTTCACTAAGAACGAACCGAAGTAAATGTATACTGATATGAATATTAGTAAATAGGTAGGTAGATAGATAGGTAGGTAGTTGATAGATAGGTAGGTAGATAGATGGGTAGGTAGATAGATAAATAGTTACATTGATAGGCACGTAGGTGGGTCTATCGATCGTGGCGGGAATTCTGGCGCTACAGAGGAGGTTTATTGTGCGTGTGACCCTAGGAGGAAGGATGAAATGGAAGTGCCCTACAGGTGGCTAGGATCTAACACACACACCACTGCAGCTACTGTGGATCTAGGTCGCCATAGAGAGCCCACTACTGATCAGCCTAATCACCCAGACTGGCTAATCTAGAAGAACAGCCGACCGACCACAGCATCTCCTCTCAGGCGAACACCGATGTCCAGATCGCAAACATCACCGTAGTGCAGCCCACCGGCGGCTTCGCTGCCTGTTCCTGCCTGAAAATACTGGAGAGATAATGAAATGAATGAAGCGAAAGATAAATATCCTTAGCATTCGCTTTAGTCATCATCATCATACTCCTCCTCCTCCTCCTTTTCCTCCTCCTCCTCCTCCTCCTCCTCCTCCTCCTCCTCCTCCTCATCATCATCATCACTATCATCATCTTCAAGGATTGGGTCCTGTGACCCATTCCGTTCTCTTCAAGAGCCTACTGATCCTTCCAGGGTAGAGTTGGGCGTCCCACATCTCTCTTTCCCTTCGGCATATAATCTAAAACTCTTCTTGGAAGTCGTTCCGCATCCATTCTTAAAATGTAATTTTTTCATTGATTTTTCTTCTTTATTATTTTACTGTTTAAATTAAAAATCCCAAGCTTTTCCCTTATTTTTCGTTTCTTACGTGTTCTATTCTTTTATAACCTGCCACGCTTCTCAAAAATCTCATCTCTGTCGATTCTAGCTGTTTGCGTTGGTTCTTTGCCAGTGTCCATATTTCGGAACCGTATGTTAAGGCTGGGTCTGCCATTTTCTTATAAAATTTCATCTGTGTTTCCTTTCGTGTTTTCCTGTTCAGCGTTCTTATTATAGTTCCACACATTTGATTGAATCTGTTTAATTTCACCTCCATATCCTTGTTGTTATTTGCTACTGCTACTGTGTAGCCTAGATAGTTTAAACTATTAACCTGTTCTATTATTTTATTGTTTATAACTATTTTTGCTCTTATGTTGTTCTTTCCTCTAAAAGCCATTACTTTAGTTTTGTATTCTGAGATTGAAAGGTTATATGTTCCCGCTTACTCACAATTCTCATAAAAAGCATTCGCTTTAGTGACACGGGGAAATCCAAAGAGCTCAGCTGTAGGAATCGAACCTGCGATCTCCCAACAGACGGTTACTACCTGAGTCATCTAGCTCGGTCAATTAGATGTGATATTCTATCCAGCAGCTCATGTCTCCAGGGGAATGGACGGGAGAGGAGAGATATTTCGGGAAGTGTAACATTGTTCTGTTTCAACCGTTGTCAACTTACCTCCAATCTTATTCCGGAATGTTTACACACTGATAATTGTTCTTAATTTTAATAGTAAAATTGTGCAAGTCACGTTGCGTTCACATAACTGTCTTTACTCTTGTAAAACTATTCTTACAAACAGTTATTCCTCTACTTCATGTTAATCCAGATAGACATCATCTTATTGCTGATTTTCTTGTAAGGAGAGACAATGTCGGAATAGAGTAGACCATAAGCGATAATGAAATATTTTAAAGCTGTCCGTTTTGTGACAGGTTCTAAATTGTGTATTGTTAGCATCGCCCAGTGTTAAAAAGACAAATAAATACTTTCCATTTGAAAAAAGTGTAATATGTTAAACTCCAGCAAATAACAAGGAATATCTCGAAATGATAGCCCTGTCCTCCTCCATACTCTCTGTGTTCACGCATTGCTTGCGCGGAAGCGATAGTTTATGAATTGTGTGCTAAGATTTTCTACGGAATCCTCGAGTTGCATGCTAGGATGTTTTACGGGGTCCTCATGTTGAGTGCCAAATAAAACATTAAGATTTTCCTTTCCAGTTTTCAGAATTATCACTGGTGGCGACCCAAGGAGCTTAGATGGGTGTGGTTAAACATTTTACATGCATCACATTATACTTTTACAGTTTCATAACCTTAATTATTCGAGTTCGTCAAACTTCGTCAAACTTTAAGCAGATACTGATAACATACCTTCTAATGAACCAAAATAGTGTTATTTAATGGTTCGCAGTTTCATCATTTTATTATGAACAGCAATTTCTCTTCTTCGAATTGCTGATCGTCTAATAGCTGATTCAGAACGTGTTTTTATATGCAAAATGGCTTGATTGCCTCTGAGGACGTCTAACAGCTGGTAAATGTTAGGATATGTTGAGTAAAACGAGCTGTTTAACTGTGTATGAAAGGATTCACATGTATTGATTGTATGTATGCAAGAGGAATAAGACTCATCCCATAAATTTGGAGAAAACGTGTTATCATGCATGATGTAATTTTCTAGAATATAATCATATTGTTGCATACCAGGGTTGTAAGGGGGGTTGAAAGACTTACAAACCTAATCTACAACTGGGGGTGTAGCTATTGAGATGGTAGAATAAAGAAAACATTTAAGTCAAGCTAAACTGAATAACTCTATTTTAAGGAAGCCTAGCATTTATACAGGGCACACGCTGAATCTGGAACAGATCAGGGGTGTTTTGGTACTATTTAATGACATAATAATGTGACTTTGTGGGTTCGTGGAATAAAAAGTCCAATTACACCACTCAACAATGTTCTTTATTTCCACCGACTTACAGTTTAACACTTGCCAATTACACAAAATTACTTGCTGCACACAGTTACAATTTACCAGTTCGTCCGTTACAACTTCACTTGTACTCGCGATTACATAAACTCCGATACTCATACACAGTTCGTACAGACTTCCGTTGCACAATCCTTTCGTTCATTAACACGTCACTGACTAACTCTTACACCAAGAACTGCGACTGTCTTCTCGCTCACACTAACCAACTGATTGACCAACTCAACACAGCACAACTGACTGACTAACTAACTCCGTCTGTCTGTAACCCTCTTTATATCGGAATATCGCCGGTTTCTAGTGACCAGGAGAATGTTCCAGTAAACGAAGGATCGAGAAACAGGTGGAAGGGAAACAGACGCACAATTATGTTTCTTTCCGACCACTGGCTGTCACCACTATAAGACAAACGAGGGAAGGGCGTGGCTAACCGAGCCTCCCCTGTCTTCCGTTCCCAGCTGGTTACAGGGTGCTCCAACGCTCCTGTTACACTGCTCCCTTCTCAAAGCTGTTCGCCCCGAACAGCCCCATCGCAGCGTGCGAGGCGGTCCAGGTGTACCACCAGCATCTGCTCGGAGTCTCAGCCAGAAGTAGCGCTGCCGTAGTTTGTGAATCATTCGGTTCGCTCCCAGGTGTCCTCCTGAAGTACCGGCGTGCACTTCCTCCAAGACTTCCGGGACCTTGCTCCGGGGAAGTACCAACTGTCCTCTCCGCGCCTTCCCATCGGGTGACTCCCATACCCGGAACAGCACGCCCTCTCTGGTCTTCAACGAGTCCCATTGGGCCCAGTGCGACTTGTAGGTGGCGCTCCTCGGTGCGATGTCCTCCCAGGTCGGTCTCGTCCCTGCGTCCACTTCCCTCAAGAGTGGCCCCAAGTCTGCGTCCGCCAGCTGCTCCCTCCTCAGGCCTGCGCTATCCCAGCCTTCAGCAGGCACTGCCACAACTACACGGACTGCTGCGGCACGCTCCTCCTCTTCCACTCTTGTGCGCTCGTGGCCGTCCTGGATCTGCGATAGGACACCTCCAATGCAATGGTCGCTGGCGTCGGTGTCCACAATGAAGGCGCCACCCGATTGTGGGAAACCCAAAATTGAAGCACTGCACAGGGTCCCCTTCGGGTGCTGGAAAGCGTCTTCGGCGTCCTCAATCCACACATAAGGCCGGTTTTCCTCTGTCAGGCGGGCGAGGGGTTTTGCGATGTTGTCGGCCTTTTCCTCTAAATCATTAAGGCGGTCGTCTACTTGACCCTTCCGCTTGCCCAGGTTCGTGACGTCATCCCTCATGCCGGCCAACCGTTCCTCAAACTTGGCGGCGAGAGCCTCGTTCGCCACCTTCATTTCGGTAGCCAGACCGTCATTCGCTGCTCTCATTTCCGTGGTTAACTCGGCCTTCATTTGTTGCATCTTCTCGGTGATGTTGTCTTTAGCCGCTTCTGTTTTTGCAGCGAGCTTTTCAGTTGCCGTCTTCATTTCTGTCAGTTCCGCCTTCATTTCCATCATCTTCTCCAAAATTTTCTCCAATGCCGCGTCCATGGTTGTAATGCTCGGTGATGTTATCTTCCCGCTTCCTGACACCAGTGTGACTTTGTGGGTTCGTGGAATAAAAAGTCCAATTACACCACTCAACAATGTTCTTTATTTCCACCGACTTACAGTTTAACACTTGCCAATTACACAAAATTACTTGCTGCACACAGTTACAATTTACCAGTTCGTCCGTTACAACTTCACTTGTACTCGCGATTACATAAACTCCGATACTCATACACAGTTCGTACAGACTTCCGTTGCACAATCCTTTCGTTCATTAACACGTCACTGACTAACTCTTACACCAAGAACTGCGACTGTCTTCTCGCTCACACTAACCAACTGATTGACCAACTCAACACAGCACAACTGACTGACTAACTAACTCCGTCTGTCTGTAACCCTCTTTATATCGGAATATCGCCGGTTTCTAGTGACCAGGAGAATGTTCCAGTAAACGAAGGATCGAGAAACAGGTGGAAGGGAAACAGACGCACAATTATGTTTCTTTCCGACCACTGGCTGTCACCACTATAAGACAAACGAGGGAAGGGCGTGGCTAACCGAGCCTCCCCTGTCTTCCGTTCCCAGCTGGGATATAACTTTACCTTTGGCGATGCGTTGTTTGTATGGATGGGCTGTCGAAAGATGTATAATCTGCTAAGACCGGCTGGCTATCGTATTCGTAGAAACACTGTTGAATAAACTTTTGTTGCTTCTCACAGAGACCAACATAAAGTCTCCTCTGACATCCCTGCGACGTTTCTCCCCGAGGGCTAACTCTACCAAGCTTAAATAGGGGTACTACCAAAAAGTCAATTCAGCGATTCCCACTAAGTATTAATTTTGCACCATACCGTTTACATCATTGAGAGAATGTTTGAGCCTGTACTGACCTACTTAACAATTATTTATTTTTATCAGCAAAACAAGTTCAGGTCACCTGTGAATTATTTCCTTAAGCCAACATTCCAAAGTACATGTTTTGCCATTCAGCAGAAATTACGCTTGACATACATTTGTGTCAGAATCAATACATGTTACAAAATAATGATTACCGAAATTTCCAAATCTAGCTCAGCCTATACATGCAACAATATCATTGGGTTGTATTGCCATTCCCGTAGAGGAGGGGATCCGTCCCCTTCAGCTGCCGTGGTGTGGGCGCTGCGGACCCCTAGCACTCGTGGTGCCTCTGACGTTACTAGAGGAACCTCGGGCCGAACTGCCGAGCCCCTCCCTTTAGGAGTTGTTCGGATTGGGTTGGATTCGAGGGCAGTGGTTCCCGATACTCGTGGGAGATCGGGTACGTCTCCGGACGGGGTTGAGGGAAGCCATTAATATTCCCTCGTACTAGGCAGCATAGCTAGTAGAAGGTGTACTAGATCACCAGGCGGCCCCACCGAGGTCATATCGGTAGCCTTCCCATTTTGGAGTTGGCGTGCATAAGTGGCGTATCTCCTTCCATCCCGTCTTGAGTCCACAGGACCAGATGGGGGGGGGCGGCTTGTTAGTCTCTAGATCTTGCCCTATGGAAAGCCTGACGGTGGCGCCGGGCGCTCTTCTGGGACAGCTCGTTAAGTCCCAGGTTGAAGGACGCCAGGGTCTTTGAACCTACGGGTCCAGGACTAATTGGAGTAGAACCTCTGCGGTTAACGCTTGTATTGCCATGATGCCATTAGTAAAATAGTATTCCACTTGCTTGGAACTTAAGTACGAAAGACCGAAAAATAGCTTCAGGAAATTAGCAATCTCAGAATGCTTTTGTTTATAAAGAGTACTAAGACCAACATGAATCTTCTAAATCTTCCTCCCCCACTTTATCTGAGTATATTATACGTTCCCGTAGTTTTGCAATTAGTAGAATTTTACGAATTTGTATGGCTCTTTCGAAGTTCACATATACCCTATGTGATCTAAAACTTAAATTCAAATTCTTCATTGACCTTGTTGAAAATAAGATGAAATCCGCTTATTCTATGAAACCGCCTTGAAGACACAAAATAACTCGTCATTATTCGACTGTTCAGTCTCAACTATTAAAGGGATAAGACCTGAAGCTTTGCTCGCGACGAATAAGTTCAAAATGTTCTCGGGAAACAAGCCAGATGAAAAGACGATTAGAAATCGACGTTTCGGAAGCGTACATCTGTTACATTATCAGGATATTTTAACCACAAATTTATCATTGGATACAACACAAATATAAACAAAGACAAAACACTATCAATACTCGCATTATTAAACAAAAAACTGTGAAAGGGTAGAGCCAGAATTAAAAATTCAATGCCATAGCCGGGATTTGAACCACGGATCTTCTGGTTTCCGTCCAGCCGCACTACCATTGTGCTACTATGGCCAACGTGCCGACATGACATTAAATTCTACATCTGACTCGTGTTTCTCCCGGTAAACCACTAGAGTTCTCATAAACACATGAGACAATTACCTTAATGGCGACTTACTATGCTGTAAGTACTTTAAGGCCCGGGCTTTATAGTTAACCACTATTAGGTACAATTAATGGAAATTAATTGTTCTTTCACACTAGCCGTGTGTAGGACGCACTATGAAAGGGTAGAGCCAGAATGAAAAATTCAATGCCATAGCCGGGATTTGAACCACGGATCTTCTACTGTTTCCAGTAATTTTCTATTACTCACGCCATCTCCTGAGCAGGCATTTAATTTACTGAAAACAGTCTCTTTTTTAATGATGCGAGTATTGGTAGTGTTTTATATTTGTTTATATTTGTGTTATATCCAGTGATCAATTTGTGACTATAAAATTTATTAAAATATCTGATGATGGGAGAGATGTACGCTCCAGAAACGCCGATTTCTAATCGTATTTTCACCTGGCTTGTTTCCGAGCTCTTCAACAGACTAAAGGGATATCCAAGCACAGCCCAGAATGCAATTCAAGTGCGCATTTAGAAATCCCTACACTCAATTCAATGTTATAGTCGCGCTGCTGGAACAGTTACCATTGTTAACAGAAACCTCTCAGATCACGCCCTGATTATTCTTGTAAGAGTGAGAGGGGTACTGACGCGCCTCTCGTTCGTGTGCTAAGCACCAATGAGCGCATCACTTTAGCCAATGGAATTCGTAGGAATCATAAATGACAGATACAAGGGCTGTTCAATAAAGAATGATCACAATTTTTTTTGACAACATACCTTTACTCATCCTCATAATTTTGATGGTCCTTCTCAAAATAGTCTCCCCTAAATGCGATGCACTTGTCCCAGCGTTTCTGCCAGTCTTCAAAGACGTGCTGCTTACCATTTTTGAGAGATCCTTCAAACTCGCCTCCGCAGTCTTCACCACTGCTCCTGATGATGCATAATGCCTCCCACGAAGGCGTTTCTTCAAGTCAGGGAATAGAAGAAAGTCACATGTTGCTAAATCCGGACTATAGGGACGGTGAGGGATGCACTTCACGTTGATTTTTGCAAGATATTCAGGAACAACATTGGCAATATGCGGCCGCGCGTTATCGTGGTGCAGCATACTGCCTGCTTCACGGAAAAGTGGTCTTTTGCGCCTGATATGGACTTACAATGTTTTCAGGACATACCTGTGGTATTGTCTAGTTACTGATGTGTGTGCAGGTACAACATGCCGATAAACCGTTCCATGAATATCAAAGAATGCGATGACCATAACTTTCCCAGAAGAAGCAACCACTTTTGATTTTCTGGGGGTTGGTGATGAAGGAGATTTCCACACTGAGCTTTGCTGTTTGCTCTCAGGATTAAAATGATGTAACCAAGTTTCATCAGCAGTGATTACGTTTGAAAGAAACTCCGGATCTTCCTCTAATATCAACTTTAACTGCATGTTACCTCCATTGCAGCGGTAGGCAACACTGAACATGTCTGAACTTGCCTGGTTCTCACAGGCGGGAACCAGGAGTACCAACAATGAAACTACTACGGCGTCTTTGTTTCATATTAAGCTAACAGAATATAATAATATTGGATTTTAGTGCGAAAAATTATGACCGTAAAAATTATGATAATTCTTTAGTGAACAGCCCTCGTAGATATTTACTCCACGTGGAGTAATCAGTACGTTATCTGAGGGGTATCTATTACCAAAGATAAATCCATGGTAGCCGTTCGAACAGCACGAGTATAACTTTTTCTTCCTGGGCTGACCCGCAACCAATTCGAGCTCTCTCCACAAGCATACATACACTCACAAAATGCATTAAAATAAATTGTTAGGTTTAAATTTTCTTTCAGTAATATCTTGACTACCTCTAATGTTTCCGAATTGTGAAACTGTTATACAGAATGAAGAGAACTCCTGAGGATATTTCATTAAAATGTCCTACATATATGGTACTCTAATAATTTTTTTAGATATCTTTGGCAAAATCAAGATTATCAAAATAAGTTGCATGTAAATATTGGTCTGGGATGGGGAATTTGAAAATTTTCGCGTCGTATCCTTATAAAATGCTAAATTTAAATGCCAAGTTTAGTACCCAAATTTTTCTAAAACATGTTGTTTTTTGATTTAGAGTTGTCAAACCATTTATTTCGATATTAAGTTTTCAGGCCGAATGCAGCAATTCCACTTTCTCACTGCAGGTAGTACAAAGACTGATACATTCTGAGGGAAATATGTAATTATCGAGGGATGTGTCGAGGAAGCTAGGAACAGGTGTATAAAATTGAGTCAAGCAACTGCAAGAGTAGTTTATCAGGGTTTTCTGAAAAAAAAAAGAGGTGCATAATTTAAGCATAAGTGGTGAGAAGTGTTCTAACGATCCCAGGGAAACAAGACCTGTATACACTATAGTTATTGCAACTGAAACGAAAATTTTGTTTCATGTGTAGTGATGCAGAGATGGAGATGATGCTCTCGAAGCCCCACTTTGGTAAGCCATGTGAAACGAAATGTTTCATATTCATCGAAGTAGCGATGGTCGTTATGTGATGCAATGTTGCACCACGTTATCTCGAAGTTGGATTGTGGATCCGACATTTCCAGTTGCGATGGATTCTGGAACTTACCACAGCTGCTCTCGTGTTTGCATGAAGATCTATTTTCAGGGTGTGGTCGCGGATGAGAAGCGATAATGGATTTGTAGGAAGACTGAATAATTTTATGACTGACTTTTCCAAGATTAATTTTTAATTTAATTAGATCATTTAAATCAACTCTTTGAAACATTGAACAAACAATCGCTTTTGTGAACGTCGACATTACGTAATTTTAAAATACCATGACTGTTCAATAATGACTGATCACAAATTTTTTTTTACAACGTACCTTTACTCATCCTCATAATTTTGATGGTCCTTCTCAAAATAATCTCCCCTGAATGCGATGCACTTGTCCCAGCGTTTCTGCCAGTCTTCAAAGACATACTGGAAAACATTTTTGAGAGATCCTTCAAAATCGTCTCCGCAGCCTTCACCACTGCTTCTGATGATGGATAATGCCTCCCAGGAAGGCGTTTCTTCAAGTTAGGGAATGGAGAAAAGTCACATGGGGCTAAATCCGGACTATAGGGAGGGTGAGGGATGCACTTCACGTTGATTTTTGCAAGATATTCAGCAACAAAATTGGCAATATACCGCCGCGCATTAATCGTGGTGCAGCATCCAGCCAGCCTCATGGAAATGTGGTCTTCTGCGCCTGATATGGACTTGCAACTTTTTCAGGATATCCCTGTAGTATTGTCCAGTTACTGATGTGTGTGCAGGTACAACATGCTGATAAACCATTCCATGAATATCAAAGAATGAGATGACCATAACTTTCCCAGCAGAAGCAACCACTTTTGCTTATTTGGGGGTTGGTGATGAAGGATATTTCCACAGTGAGTTTGCTGTTTGCTCTCAGGATCAAAATGATGTACCTAAGTTTCATCAGTAGTGATTACGTTTGAAAGAAACTCCAAATCTTCCTCTAACCTCAACTTTAACTGCATGTTACCTCCATTACAGCGGAAGGCGATACTGAACATGTGTGAACTTGCCTGGTTCTCACAGGCGGGAACCAAGAGTACCAACATTGAAACTACTACGTCATGTTTGTTTCACATTAAGTAACAGAATATAATAAGACTGAATTTTATTGCGAAAAATTATGACCGTAAAAAATTATGATCATTCTTTATTGAGCAGGCCTCGTAATTATGATACTTTTGAATGTTTTCTGCACCGAGTCCTTTCTGCAGATTTATCGACTGACTAACACACACGTCCGATCTCTAGGGCGGCAAAATGCAGAAGACCGCTAGCTTCGGCCAATTTCAAGTTATAGGTCCTACCGTGGCTATGAAAACTCAAAATTTCTCTATTGGTCCACGTTACATCCAATTATAACAATGTTAATTATAATATTTGATAATAATTTTATAATTTTTCGTTTAAATAAATTTTCACACTATTTAACACTAGAATAATGTTTATTAAAATTTACGTTAATATTTTGGTTATTATAATCATGGTTAATATTCAGTTTCATTTCCTTCATTTCCTTCTATCTATCTGATAAACTTTATACTTTCAATTGTTATCTTAGCCTCGTTCCATATCTACTACAATCTCAAATAATTTTAAATAAAATTAAATCTAAAAGAACTGTTTCACGATAAAGGCGTGATTCGGATAATTGTACACGACATTTACGCTTTTAAGAAGCATATTCCTATTGTACATAAATTGGTGCTTGTTTTTTGGGAGAAAATAAATTTTCTATGGGCAGAAGTTCACTTTGGAAAGCAATTTAAAAACTGGGCTTTAAAACTGAGGAAATGTCACAATAAAATGAAGGTACACATAGAACGCCCTCATATTTTGGCTTAGAGGCATGATAAAACCCTAGCGAGAAAATGGAGAAGTATCTTCTATATTGATGAAAGCTGGATGAATAGTAACATCACATTCAGTAATGCTGGCACAGTGCGGAGAACTACGGCATTCAGACAACTACTGATGCAGGCAGTAGGTATACACAGGAAAATTATTTTTTTCTTTGTACTGCTGGAACAACTGCAAGCGACTACAATTAACAAATAAATCATATGAACTTTAAAAATGTCTTTTATCTCTTGTTATGATGTGGTGCTAGACAGTACTTATCACAGGGCACAGGTGAAGATGTTCCATATAAAAGATAGTTTTGGGCGGGGAATTTTCTTGAAAATTTTCGTGTCGCATTCTCGGAGGATGCCGAACTTAAATACCCAATTTGGTTTTTAACCCAGTTTTCATTTTTGAGTTATGCTTCTCAAGACGTATGCATAGATACTGACATTTTTCTAAAATTGTTCTTTTGTGGTTCTGGGACCTCAAAACATATATTTATGATAAATATAAAGTTTTGAATGCAATACAATACATCCCCTACGTATTATTCGTACGTATTAGAGAAAGTAAAAATAAATATATGTTGCAAAAGGGGGGAAGCGAATTTCTCAGTCTACAAGCAGCGATACTTTTGATTAACTCCTGGACCCTTGATAACGCTTTTTCGGTTTATCTCAGCATATATCAAACCCAAAAATGAAATCTATATTACTGTTACATTACAGTTATTTACAATACACCTGCCTTAAAGTGCTGTGAAATCTACTATGATATTGTGGTTGCAGAACAAAGAAGTTGAATGTGACAGTTCTGTGCGTAGAACAGATGTTTGCGATTTAAATAAACCAAACTAAAGAAGTTTTTAAAGTGGAAACTTTTTTAGTTTTATTGCTGTTTCCTTTCCTCCATCCAAACCCAATAGGACTAATTAGGTCAAGGTGAAACGAACAATTAGAGAAATAAATGTAACAGGTGACTTAGAGCGAAAGAACGTTTGAGGGCATAACCACTTGTGACCAAAATAGACGAGTAGGGCTTCTGCAAATATGTAGTAAAGGTAGGCAATAATTACTAGGAAAGCAAAGCTATTAGTTAGGGAGAGTACGAGGCAGAAAAGTCATCTTGTAGACCAAACAAACGAAGGCCAAGCAGCGCTCATGCCCTCAGTCATTACATAGTATAAGCACGGAGTCACTGAAATTTATACAAGATCTTGTCTGTATTCAGAGTTTAATTGTTATTCAAATTATACAACGTTCTGTCATTAAGGCGACTTCACATGACATTAGCAGAAAATTTAAGATGTTCATTTTATTTGTCACTTCAATATACGAATCGTTTGACGCTTTCAACAAAATCGTTTATACCATATTGGAGAAAGTACACACACACACACACACACACACACACACACACACACACACACACACACACACACACACACACACACACACACACACACACACACACACATACACACACACACACATATATATATATATAGTCACCCAATTATCGGAAAGCACGACCAACTGGCAGCTGGATGAGGGACGGGAAGCATTAAGACCACGCCTACCCATTTATCTTGTGGCACTTACTGTACGCTGTACTGTCTCTTTCTCCTCTCCCTAACGTCTGGAACAATAGGGATGATTGCTCCGAGCCACGAGACTTCCAGATACAGCGATCTGCCTATATAAGGGATGCAGTTGGCGAGTCAGTTCTTGGCGAGCAGCCGTGAAGAGCGCAGTACTAGTGAACGGACTGGAAGATTGTTTACGTGTATCAGAGGAGTTCTTAGTCAGCTCCAGAGAGGGTTGTACGGCAAGGTGCCGAATAGCGGGTGTTACGTAATTGTGAGTGTTGCGTAATTGTGTGTGATACGTGATCCCGCTGTGATTTGTAAGAGTACTAACTGTAATTAGGTGGAAATAAATATTTCTACAACTTGGACTTTAAATTCTACGAACCCACAAAGTCACTATATATATGTATATATATATATATTGTAACGGGAGCGCTGGAACACCCTGTGAACCAGCTGGGAACGGAAGGCAGGGGGAGGACCGCGTTAGCCACACCTCCCCTTCGTTTGTCTTGTAGTGGCGACAGGCAGTGGTTGGGAGGAAAAACATCAGTGTGCCGTCTGTTTCTGTCCAACTGGTTCCAGAAATTACGTAATCTGGAACATTCTCCTGGTCACTAGAAACCGGCGATATTCCTATATAAAGAAGGTTACAGACAGACGGGGTTGGTTTTGGTTGAGTCAGTCAGTCAGTTGGTTAGTGTGTGAGTGAGGACAGTTCTTGGTGTAAGAAGGCAGTGTTAGTCAGTGACGTGTTAATGAACGAAAGGATTATGCAACGGAAGACTGTACGTAACTGGTATGTGCATCGGAGTTTATGTAATCGCGAGGACAAGTGAAATTGTAACGGACGGACTGGTAAATTGTAGCTGTGTGCAGCACGAAATTCTGTGTAATTGGCAAGAGTTTAACTGTAAGTCGGTGGAAATAAAGAACATTGTTGAGTGGTGTAATTGGACTTTTCATTTCACGAACCCACAAAGTCACAATATATATAGTAAATTTTAGATAGAGTGGTGATTTTTTTTACTATAGAGGGGTTTGGCTGTGCGACTAGTCTTGATCTATTGTACCTATGTCTCCACGTGGGGCATCCCTGGGAGGAAGGATGAGGTAAGAGGAGACAGAGAGAGGCCTGTCCAAGGAGGCACGACAGTGAAGAGAGCAGGGTAACTACATTTTACTTAGATAGAAACCAACCCCCGTTATGACAGGACCACAAACATTTCCCCCTACTGTGGCCGGAAACGGTCCCACAGCAGGTTCGAAGTCCGGCAGCCGACCTACCGGAGGAGGAAGTGTTTCATTCACAGCATATCATCCTGCCATGCACCACCGATACACCCGCCAACACTTCTAC
This sequence comes from Mantis religiosa, assembly GCA_030765055.1. Lineage (NCBI taxonomy): Eukaryota > Metazoa > Arthropoda > Insecta > Mantodea > Mantidae > Mantis > Mantis religiosa. Next base: position 214,197,541 of record CM060947.1, on the reverse strand, counting down.
CCTGAAATAGACCACCGGACGAGAGATGTTGTGAAATCACAGTGGAGATGAAATGGAAATAATGGAAATTCGGGGGATGTAATTAACTTCCCAGCATTCGCCTAGCGTCCTAGTAAGTGAGTTGTTCTTAAAGGTATTCATGTAGCATCCCTTGAAGATGTTTGATGTTTGATATTCTTCCGCTATTATATTTCTGAGTTCACAGACACAAATTGAGTATAACCTCACGTAAGTTTTCCTAAAATTACTTTTTTTACAGCTCGCTTAATATATTTATTTGTGCCGATATGCTGATGAAAATTTTTTTGGTGAAATTGAATACTCTTTCAATTAATATAGGTAAAGTGGAAGTATAAAAAGAAGATAATATGCTACATACATGCCGTTACTGAAGGAAGCTTTTATTTTTGGACGTAATTGTAAATCACAACGTGATGTATAGTCTATATTTTCATACACTTTTTATTTTGGACATTTAGGGCCGTATTCATAGTTAACAATTTGGTCTAGACTATCTTCCGACTAAGTTGATCCGGACAAAAGGAGGTCTAACTTTCTGGTATTCATAGTCGATAAAAAGTCTCGGACCAAGTAAAGCCGTGGACCAGCACGGAGCACATTTACACGACGTACACATGTTCTTCTGCGCATGCGCAAGTTCCATAGAGTGCTAAACAAACCACAATGTACTATAAATCTCTGTGGTATTTTCCAGCTAACTTAATCATTCTTAAGGTTGTTGCTGCTGTTTGAGTTCCAAACTAGACTCTAGTCCAAGAGAGAATGAACATTATAGAAAATAAATCCGTATCGACGAATACAAATGTGAGAAAGGAGGAGGATTGGAGGGAAATTTATAACGAGTTTGCTGATAATGCGGCTTACTGATGACTGACTAATATTGTGTAGGCCAGCAGTGTTGTTTTGAGTGAGTGAGTGAGTGAGTGTGTGGCGTTTTAGGGCCCGTCGACATCAAGGTCATTCGGGCCCTGTTGTTTTGATATCCTCCTCTTACATAATACAGAAGTGCTGTTAGGATTTGAGTATCAGTTGAGATACTCAGACCTCGGTTATCGTACGTGACGTACAGGTTAGGACGAACTATTTCTATCAGTTTTCTGGCGTTTGCTTTACTAAACCTGTATCTGCTTTTGAAGTTTAGGGCGTCGTGCTTCGCAATAATTTCTATTCTTGGTAGATAAGTTTTTCTCTGTCATCTTATTTCACGAATTCTACGCTTTACAGCTACATTCATCACTTCATTGACGTTCATGTCGCAAAGATAGCACGCCTTTAATCTACCCCTCGGAAGCGGACCAAAATTTAATCCGGACCAACGTGTTTGGTCCCCGGACTATCGCTAATCCCGGTTTATGAATAAGAAAATTGATGGTACACCGTTAATCCACCGGAAATAGCAAGTTGGTCCGGACCAAGTCTGACTATGCTTTGCTTAAAATAATTTCAAGGAAAAAAGTTACTTAACTCTACCAATTATTAAAGTTTTACAACTACCGAAATGAGTGATTAGTAATCTTATGCTGTATCAGTTGAAAGCACTTGAAATTGCCACAAAGAACATATTTTAGTGTTATGCTCGAAAAATATTTGATGAAATGTGGCTAGTTTAGAAATCACATCACTTTTATGAAGTTAACACAATAAAAACAAAAGTTTATTATCAATCAAAAATGTTTCACTACACCAAAAAATCTGAATCTGAAACTTGAAGGTCCAGTCCTCCGTTTTCCATGATGTGGAATTTGAGGTAACCGTGAAGCTACATGATGTAACTGCAAGTTTGTCTGTCGACGCACCATAATGATAACACTGTGTTCTAGTATGAAAGCGAAACGTACATCCTGTCTATTAACGCAAACTCACTGCACAACGGTCAACGGATGCATGTGTTACATTTTGCATTGTTATTTCACCATTGAAATTCCCTAATTAATTATAAATGCGCATATATAGGTGCTGCGGCGCTGAAAGCACAGTTTACCACAATGAGAAGGTGTTGCATTCGTTTGTTAATAATTAGCATTGGAAGGCATATATGAATGAAACGGCACCTGGCTTTTCCCAAGTTGCTGCACTCGGAATTGTATGTTAAGGGATGTTCTGTACTTAATTATGTGCTCAAATGCTGTAAATTGCTTCTGTTCCAAGCTGAGTAGAAGACAATTGTTTCCGAAATTCCCGCTTTGGTAGTAATGTTATGCTGATGTTTACCAACATACGCCAAAATAGCAACCCCAGTATTTGATATTATAACGACTGTAACTTCTTGGCCAGGCATGGAATACTTTCTAATCAAATTCACAGCCCGTATCAATTTGAACAGTATATTATTGTTAATCGTTTTTTTATTTACCTTATTGTAACTTAACATTCTTTAACGGTGAATGAAGCAAATGTTGGAGTGATGTTCAAAAGAGCTCGGGGTCCCTAGGGCTTATAGTTATCGCCTTTCTCCTTCTTAAGGCAAGGGAAATCCCAATTAACTGGCTCTAACCGAAATTTGAACTGGAACCTCTTGATACACACTACACCCACCCCACCGACGTGGGTCACTGAAATTTGATCTAAAAGAACTTGTTGCACCTGATTCACAATTGATTGAAAATTTTCACAGCCGATTCGCAATTGTTTATGATTTGCAAGCCAAAGAAACTATGAAAACGTTCTTAAGGAATCATAAAAGGTCACACAGCCCGGAGATCGTTGAAGACCGATACGGAGATATTGTCTCTCAGTGGTATATGATAGGACTCTTTAAAATGTTGGGAAAATGCTGGAAATTTAGCTATATTATATGTATTTTTTATTTTTTAAATTCTTTTATTTTTTATGGTGGGCCTAATGCAAGCCTAGGGCGCTTGTAGGTTTCTCCGGGGTCAAGGTCGCACTTTCCAAGTTCACGTATAAGTTGGTTAGTAAAGGGTCGTATTACATTATGATATTAAGAGTATCCAGTCGGCCGTGAGCTGCCGGGCAGTGTAGGTCGTGCCTACCACGCGATACGGTGACGCTGTTTTGCCTGTTGTGCGGTGTGAAGTTCAGCGGTCGAATTACGGCTTTTGTTCCCAACGACTCTCAGTTATTTTATTTCTTAGTATTCTTTCCTTGGTGCCTCAGCGTGTCTGAAGCCTGAGGCCGGATTTCGTTTTTGTGTACATACGGTAATAGTGCTACTGTTAGCATGGAAATCTACGGCAGAATAAATACACTGCGAGTGAAATTTGAGATCACTGCGACGAGGCCAACGGCATTAGAAGTTCATGAGTTTGTAGCAGATACCTTGAAGCTTACTGCTGACCAGGTGGATACGCTGCAGTTAATTGCGCGGGATCGAGCAATTTATATAAAGCTCATTTCGGTAGTTCTACTGGAAAGGCTGTTAGAGAAGTTTGCTGGCACCGCGGTGTTTACGTATGCGAACGGGGAGCGTACAACAGTTACAGTCGAAAGGGCCACAGGCAATACCACCACGGTGCGTGTGTTTGATCTACCGCCGGAGATACCGAACGAGGTAATACGACAAAAATTGGAACAGTATGGCAAAGTGTATGAAGTTCGGAGAGAGCAATGGGGCAATGCGTATAAAATACCTGTGAATACTGGTGTTCGTGCTGTGAAAATGGCTCTGAAAACTACGATTCCTAACACCATTATGGTTGTGGGCTATCGTGTTACAGTGAGCTATGCTGGTCAGGTGAAAACCTGCTATGTATGTGGGGAACCCACTCACGTCAAAGAGAACTGTCCCAATAGAAAGACGGTCTTACCTGTACCATCACTTCTGCGCAGGGAGCCCCAGGAAACACAAAAAGAAATTGCAGTACAAGAGAGTGTAATCCAGTCGCAGGAGCTGCCACAAGCAACACAGATGTCCCCTGTGTCCGCCGTCATAGTAGACAGTCAACCACAAATGGATCCGAAGCCAACGGGGTCCGAGGACTGCCGTGAGGAGGTGACGTCGCCCGTTTGTACGGAGGCGGGAGTTCTTGTGACGGAGAAGCGTAAAATTGGTGCTGCGACCGCCCCCCAGCCTATCCATATATCTTCGGGGACCAATTCACGAAAGAAAGCCAAGAAGTCGAAAACCGCCCAGTCTGCTGGAGAATGGAGTGCTTCAGTCACGCAGGACGTACCGTCGATGTCGAGCGCTGATGAGTCGACTCTAGAAGACGGTGATAAATCTGAAATGGAGGTGGTGTCAGGGAAGGTTCCGGGAGATGCATTGCAATCAGTGTCTGTGACAGTAGACGCAACTGGTAGTCCTGGACAACCTCGAGTAGTGCTCGCTTCCAGAGACCCTCGTCTCAAACCACCGGACGCGCTAGCTAAAGTTTCAATTTCTCAATAGTTGTCCGAACCATTATCATACCCCTGCACTGGTTTCTCCCGGCCTTATATTTCTGGAGTCTCATGACTACGCTACCTCGTATTCAAATATTGGCTACTGTCAATGTTAACGGCATTAGAAATCTACGAAATCAAAAATTGTTAAATCAGTTCCTCACGACGCATGACGTGGACGTGTGTTTCTTGCAGGAGGTTAATACGCATAATTTGTCAGCCCTGTATAATTATAATCATGTGGTTAACTTGGGTCCAGAAGGCAGAGGCACTGCGCTACTCTATCGCCGTGGTATCCCGTGTTCTGACTTTCAATTACATCCATCGGGGAGCGTCGTATCGGCTGTGCTGGATAACATTGCTCTGATTAACGTTTATGCTCCTTCCGGTTCCAATCGACGACAGGTACGTGAGCAGTTCTTTCAACAGGCGTTGACATCCCATCTACTTTCCGGTAAGGAGTGTATTATTGCAGGGGATTTCAACTGTACGCTTCAGGCTAAGGATCAGAAAGGCGCTGCCAATCTCAGCCCAATGCTTCTGCAGTTAGTGACGCAATTACATCTACGTGATGCCTGGGAGCTGCAGCATGGTAATACGGTGCAATTTACCTTTTTCCGAGGCGCCTCTGCATCCCGACTGGATCGTTTTTATTTATCTGACACCTTGGTTCCCCATTTCCAGCGCATTGATGTTCATCCCGTTGCCTTTAGTGACCACCACGCCGTGACGTGTGCCCTAAAACTCACGGCTCCTAGTCTAGATACTGGAAGGAGTTACTGAAAAATCAATTCAACCCTATTTCAGGATGAGGACTGTCGACTGCATTTTGCTACAAGATGGGCAGCTTTAAAACCCTCGTATCACCGTGCCTACCGTAAATCAGAATGGTGGGCCGTTACGGCAAAACCGGCCATCAAAGCATTCTTCAAAACAATTAGTTTTGAGAAGGCCCGTGAAAGAAGAGAGGTGATGCAATTTTACAATGAGGTGCTTTGGAATCTACATGAGCAGCAGAATCGAGGTGCCGAGGTCGCTCCGGCTATCAGGAGAATAAAGGAAATAATTAAAAGCAAACAAGATCAAATGCTGCAGGGTTGCGCCATTCGGTCCCCCTTGTCGCACGCTCTCTCCGATGAACAAGCCTCCTTTTATTCATTGGCCAAGACACGCTCTCATGGACAGGCCAAGTACATTTCGTCACTCACTGACGCTGCTACTGGTGTGGTGTTACACGGGACACGCCAGCTATTGCCTTATCTTCAGGAGCAATACCAGCGCCTATTTGGCGAGGCTCAAGCGGAACCCATGGTTAGCGCGGCGGCCCTGAGTAGCCCCGTGGCTCACATTAGTCAGTCCACGGAGGAGAATCTACAAGGTCCCATTACGGAACGAGAAGTACATCAAGTGGTGCAACATTTGAAACGCAATACGGCGCCTGGCCCGGATGGTCTTTCTTATGAATTTTATCTTGCATTCTGGCCGATAATTAAGGATGAGTTTGTTGCAGTGTTACAGGAATTATGGGATGGAGGCTGGTTTCCAGAACATTTCGCGGATGGAATTATAATTTTACTCCCGCGGAAACACTGCCCTCAGGCAGCGATGGACTTTCGCCCAATAACACTGCTTAATTCAGATTACAAAATCTTTGCGAAGCTTTTGGCCAGCAGACTAAAACCAGCATTTGAGGAGGTGCTCCATGTTAATCAAACAGCTCTTCAACGCAAGAACATTATTGGTGCCCTTACGGAATTAAGAGATGTGGTCGTCCATCTTGAGCAGCACCATAGCTCCTTGGCATTAGTTAATCTGGATTTTCATAGAGCTTTTGATGGAGCTCAGCACTGGTATATCTGGCGGTGTTTGCGCGCAGCTGGGGTACCTCAACAAATGGTAGCGGCGATTCAAGGGCTTTATCGCCAAGCGTCGTCAAGAATACTTTGTAACGGCTTTTTGTCGACACCTATTCCAATACGACAATCGGTCAGGCAGGGGTGTCCCTTATCTATGGGACTGTTTGCCTTGACACTCAATCCATTACTCCAGATGCTACAAGATAGACTGCAAGGCTTAAATATAGCTGGGGAACGCCTTAAAGTAATGGCTTACGCGGATGACGTGACGGTTTTGGCCAAAGATCACCAGGATATGGAGGAGATAGCCACGGCGATTGTGACTTATAGTCAACTTTCGGGAGCTCAGCTCAACGCCCACAAATCAGAAATCCTTCCACTAGGTACCTGGGAACATCCACCAACTTTGCTACATATGAAAGTGGTTCCACAGACCACTATACTAGGGGTTATATTTACCTCTGACATATCAGAAATGATTTCTCTTAATTGGACCCAGAGGATCAACGCGCTACGTTTTAACTTACATGAAGATCGCTCTCGAAATCTAACGTTGTTGCAACGCGTCTGGTACATTCATACTTATGCCTTGAGTAAACTGTGGTATGTAGCGCAGATTTTGCCGCTCCCTAAGCAGTTCGCCCAACGTTTTGAGACTCTGCTCGGATACTTCCTGTGGACGGGGAAAGCATATCGAGTTGCTCGCCCGCAATTGCGTCTTCCTCTAAAGAAAGGTGGTTGTGGTCTAGTGGATGTTGACAACAAGTGTATGGCGCTGTTGGGAAAGAGAGGATTGTCCTCGTTACTTAGCAGTGAGTCTCCGATTGACAAGAAGTTTTGGTATGACCAGTTATATACCGTGGAGAGACCGACACGGGAATTTAATCGTTTGGTTGCCAAGCTTCGTGCTCTTGAAAATTCTGGGGAGCGACTGGAGAATTTTCTGACTACCAAGAACCTCTATCGTCACCTTATGGAGCCAGGTATTCAACGACCTAATGTAGAAACAAAATACAGTCGTGACTGGAAATGCGTTTGGGCCAATGCAACCAACTGTAACCTTCCGTCGATATGGAGAGAAACGGTTTATGAAGTGATTAATGAAACGGTTCCAACTGCAGAAAAGATGTGGCGTCACGGGAGAGTGAATTCGAAGATCTGTAGCGTATGTGTGGAAGATGATACACTTGAACATCGCTTGTACAACTGTCAGCGCGCTGACTTGATTTGGACCTCCATCCAAGACACATTACATAAACTTCGTCCAGAAGAATACTTACGTTCGGTACCACAGCTGGTACAACTGGAGTTTCGTTTCAAGGACAAGAAATTTCACAATTTTGCTGTGTGGTTGGTTGCTGGTGCACTACATTGGCTGATAAAAGTAAGGAGAGGAGCCTCTGTGTTGGGAAAGCACCTACGGATATTTTTGAAAGCGCAGAGATGGACCTCTATACGGAAGAAAACCTTACGTTCGCTGGAGCCATATATTTATCATTTGGAACAAATGCAGATCTAAGAACCATCTAAGCAAATAGAACCCTTCATTTGTCTCACAGTACAAGCCAATAAAACAAGGGAAAAAAAATTCTTACCCGGTACCCATTCCCGTCTTAAATAAACAAAAAAAAAAAAAAAAAAAAAAAATATGAGAAAAAAAAATAAAAAAAATAAAAAAAAAATAAAAAAAATAAATAAAAAAATAAAAAAAATAAAAAAAACACCCTAATTTTATGCACTTCATGTTCTTTGAGATAAACCTTTCTAGAAGTGATTTCATCACATATTTCTTAAAGGTTCCGTAGGAACATAAGATTACATGAGCTTAAGCAATAGTAAATAAAAAAAAAAAGTATCTGAAAATATGAATATCGGTTAACTTTAAACTCCATGGACTTTAGACACATCCGAGAATTATGAATAAGTAATTGATAAATCGATTAGAAATATAAGTACGTTTTGAAGTTTCCCATTTTATTTAGTTATCGTTGCTCATTCTGTTTATTATTTAGGGATCATACAAGTGCAGAAGAGGCAAATGATTCTAAAAGTGAATATAATTAATAGTGCTTTTCTCATGCAACTGTTAAAAATAGGACTTCAACTGATATAGTTCCAAAAACATTTAGCAATAAATATAAGTTATTTGTAATAATCTAGTATACTTGAAAGAATGTTGAAAAATACAGCTACTCGAGATCTCGACATCGAAATTTTTGAGTGGAATGTAATACCTAACACACAATTTGTGCCACATAAATACCTTTGTAGTGTTAGCCATTTTCGAAGTACTCCAAGCTACATATTTACTTTATTCTCAAGTGCCTTATCTAATGATAACCTCCTGATATTCCTTCTTACCCACCTTTTCCCTCGCTTTTTCAGACAGGAAAAATAAGTTAGTGCTGAAATTAGAGTGCAGATGAATCCAAAAATGTCCCTTTTATTTTCATTTACGTAGAAAACAAACTAGCAGGCACATAATGAAATCAAATAGCAAAGAAATGTCTTAACTCGATGCTGTCATATACTTAGAACTAACATTACGCACACAATTTTATTTAAAACAAGGCACAGACAGTTGTATGCATTACTGTTAATTCTTCTCCTTTAGACTTCGTGGACTTTGAATTGTTGAACTGAATTCTCGATTCACCTGCTGAATTCTTTAAAACCGTTTTCTCCTCAGCGACGTTCGTTCTTATCGCATGTTCTGGGTTATCTCATTCACTAATGAGTGTTGGTGATCGATGAAGGATGTGAACATCAAATATCGAGGACCCAAGTGTAAATTAAATTGATTCAATTATTAGAGCATTTGTAAAATACACAATGTCATATAGTAAAGTTAACTAAATTAAAAAGGGTGTTGCTGTTACCAAGTAGGGACACTTGAAAATTGTGTTCTCTTGTAGTTAAACACCGTTACTTGTTTTAAGCAATTTTATCGTGAATGACGTAAACTGGATTGGAGCATTATATTTCATATTAGTATCATAGTTTATAACGAATATTATATAGCCGTAATTGGTAGAGAAAGCTGTGTGAATGTAACATTACAGATGTTTAAAAATTGTGGCTCCCGTCTCTTAAGTCTTCGTTGTACCTAAAAATATGTGTTGAAACCATTTTCACAAATGTTTATCTTAATACACAAGAGTTAACCAGAAAAGTAACCTTCTGTAAAATATATACAAATAAATATTACTGGTTCCAAAGGTAACGTGAAAGTGAGCTATATAACATTTTTAAAATAACTGCTAGCGTTAAATGCATTTATTTGCCAGAATTTAAAGCGTACGATGATATAGGCTCTCTTAACTACGTATTAAATTACTATTTGACGCTTTATCTGTGTGTTTTTTGTATTGCAATTACTTTCAAATGTTACAGAATGCGATAATTTCCAGCTTTAATAGGTATTTGTTACTGAAGTATCTACAAGAGTTTAGTTGATATTTAGTTTATACTACAAATTTAATCTACATGTTTATTAGAGAAAATTACTTTTCATGACACTATATATCTATCTCTAAAAAAGATCATATAAAAATTAAAACCTACATAGCAACATGCTAAAACGTCCTACATAACGAAAATTTGACAATTTAAATCTATACAATTGTCATATTATTTATCATTATAGATAGTTAGTTATAATCAAAGTTTAACTTTGTGCCATATCATTTTTTGTGTATCTGTATGTTTTACCGGTTCTATGAAATTAGAGAAAATTGCTTTCAAATCAGTACTTCATTATTTTTCTTGTAAATATATTAAACCATTGGGAACTTGAAGCAAAATCATGAGAGCCGTTTTATAAAAATTCAACCAAGTATAAAATGGTTGTTTTGTTTGGAGAAGTTTTCTAAAAAATCTTCTTGTTGAATTTGTGGAATATCCTGAACCTAAATATAAATTTTGGTATTTATTGCGCATTTCGCTTTTGACAACGTATGAACTTATTTGGTTCAGATGGCCACATAGCATGCATTTCTTGTGAATCGCTATGTAAAATTTTTGATTAATAATACAATACAACTGCCTCTACACAATACTTCATAAGTTTTAGAAAAGTTAAAAAGTGCTAGGTTCCTTTATCGTTTTCTGGGTTGCTGTAGTAGTGCATCTGTAATACAAACACATGGTACTGATTTAACATTACCAGTTTCGAGGGGTGTATGCAAATATGCATATGGTCGCGTCAGTGACAGTAACCCTTTGAGTCTAGCTTTGATCACAGTTGGTGGTATTTGATCTAGTGTAGGTGTGATTTTGTAACGTTCGCTTCACAAAGCATGTCTCTGAGTCTCTCTACCGGCTCGACAAACACGCTATAATACCTAATGCACGTATTATCGCATGAACTGTACAAAAATACCTCAATGTTGACAAAATGATTTGTTCAAACATCTGGGAGATGCGCAATAACTCTATTTTTCTGCGGTTTTAAACGAATGTCAAATGGAAATTATTGTAATATTGCCAGTCTTGCATTATACGGAGACAAAGTTCTCTGCTGGTTTAAGAGTAGAACGCTGAATTCATTCAAGATAACAAATGGCAAAAAGAAAGAAATAGCTTCATATTCTGGTTGTAAGAAAACTTGTGAATGATTCCTGGAAGGGGAAGGAAAATAAAATAAATAAGCAAATATATCAATATTGGGAGCAATTAGATTATCTGTAATCATTAGAAACTCCGCAAACCAATTATAAGTTAGGAACATGTTCAGTTTCACGAAGGGTAAAACGAAAAACCAAAAACAGTAGAAGGTGGGCTATAGGCAGATAGACCATTAAAGAAAAAATAATAAAGGCAACATTATTTAAAGTAAGAAAATTATGAATCGAGGTCTCCAATCATTGACTGGAGCAATAGCAGCAACTAGTGTACTAATGAGTTCAAGGTGTCCATCCAGGGTTCATAACTTTGTCGATATAAAAATCTTATGTTACATTCACATAACATCTCTACCTATTAGCCATTATTGTTATGTATATCTTACAAACTATTCTTATGAATGCTTGTTTTTCTATCTACTTCACGTAAGCTGAAAAATCTTAGCAGAAATAAATTTCGTTGCGTATTTCGTTGTAGTCTCAAGGAGAATCAATAATCAGATATTTAGAAATGTGTCTTATATACTGGGTTTAAAATTTCTTATAACTCTCATCATAATTTTTTGAGAAAAAGCTGAATAGCGATAGCATTTTAAAAAAGGATAGCGTTGAGAAATTGAAATCATGGAAATGGTTGATGCTCCCAAAAAGTTATTTAAAGAAATTGTGTTTTAAAAACATTTACATTTTTCAAGTTGTAAAATTTTGTCTACCTATTAAGGTTACGCAGAATAGTAACTTTCCTAATGAGAATGAAAAGCAATACTCTTCCAAATTAATTTATGATATAACTTTTATTTAGCATGCACGTATTTTGAATATATTTTCTTAATTAAAATCTTTCGAGATTTTTTTTAAAAAAATATATAAAATAGAAAAATTTTCCCTCTAAAGCTTAGTTTATAGTGGGAGGTTATTTTCGTGTTGTATTTTTGGAACTAACCACATTTAATTCGTTTGTAAATTATATTGTTCACAGGAATGCATACATACGCGTGTATTCACACATACACATACAGATACACACATGCGGATCTTTATCTGGAAACGCTTCTTGGATTGAAGGGCCTCAAAACATGACACTTCTAGTGGAATATTGGAGTAGAAATGCTTCCTCTTACCGTATTGTGACTTTGTGGGTTCGTGAAATTAAAAGTCCAATTGCACAAACTCAAAATGTTCTTTATTTCCACCGAATTACACTTGGAACACTTGCCGATTACATAGAATTACGTACCTCACACAATTACATTTCACCAGTTCGTCTGTCACGGATCCACTCCGCACTCACAATTACGTACAACTCCTCTGATGCAGGTATACAGTCTTCCCATGTATTCGCTAGCACGGCGCTCCTCCAGCTGCTCGCCAAGAACTCAACTGACTCGCCAACTGCAACCCTTTTATAGGGATGATCGCTGTTTCTGGAAGCTTCGCGGCTCAGTGAATCACCCCGACTGTTCCAGACGTCAGGGAGAGGGGAAAGAGATGGCTAGTGATGTTTTATCAACCATCCCCTCAGCGCTACACAGATAAATGGGTAGGCGTGGTTGATTGCCTCCCGTCTGGCCCCACCTGCCAGCTGCTGGTTCTCTCGGGAATTCCGATGTTCGGGTGACAGTATTATAGGTAGGTGTCAGAGAAATGAAAAGGAATAGGTTTTCATAGCAACATAGTGTGACGATAATTCTAGATATATAATTTCAAAAAATTGTACCCTTTACATAAACACTTTTTAAAATGATCTTTGATTTTGTACATCGTTGCCAACGTAATATTTAACCCTGAAAATTGCTTGATCTCGGTTGCTTTCATTAGAGTTAGTGAATTAGTGTTGTAAAACAGTGACCACCAACTTTTTCATTCTAATCAATAATAATCAGATGGACTCATGTCCGGAGAGTAAACACTCAATTCATACTCTCAGACCCATTATATGTGATTTTGTATTATTATAGATAAATAGGATACCACACTTCATTTGCTGTGGTCGGTTCAGACCATTTTGGGGAGAAATTTCCTACACAAATATTATGAGCAAATGCGGTTGATCTGTCAACAGGCACACGATCTAGCAGTAGTACGTTGGTAATCGATACTAAAATTACAGTTTCTTGACTTTTGGTTGTTGTCCAGAACATTTGGATGTGGTGAAGAAATTTGTGCCTTATATTTAAAAGTAAAATCTCGAGAGTAATACAGTAGCAGCTTTTTCACTTTGTGTATTAGCTTATCAGAGGATAGGAGCTTCATTATGAGACACTGTTAAAATGCGAGGTGTTGGTGGTTCATTGGTGATTCTTACAATGCTCATACATTTATTCCAAAACTTGCATTATGTATCATACTGAAATCCGCAGACGATTTTATGTTCATGACCGAAACGTTTAAATATTCTGAAAATACTTCTCTACGATGAAGTCGATGCATACTTTTAAACATATCCATACATTCTTGTCAGCTTAATTCCAAAGGTTTCGGTTTTAAATAAATAGTTTTTTATGTAAAATCCCAACGTAATTCAACTCTTTTTTCAACCTCAATCCGGGTCCTAAAAACGTTTGGTCAGTTGAATTAAAGCCAGTGAATGTTTATGTAGCAGAACACAACGGGACGGCAGTGCATTGTTTCTAGTATTGCCCTCGTACTGGATGACTCACAAAAATACTGCATAGTAGTTTGGGTGGCCTACTGGTTCAGGGGATTTATGTCCTCGAGAGTGGGTATTACTGCCCAGCTGCTTCCTCGTGAACACATGCTATAGCTTGGTAATTACGTGTTTTGTGCTCTGTTGTTGTGATTAGTTCTTCACTCGTATTATTATGCAGCGGTCACGCAACGGAAATAACAAATTGATTGTGGAGATTAGTTGGAGAGCACCAACCTAATGGAAGATAAGCATATTCATTTTATAGAACTCCAGATTGACGGCTTCCAACTCATAGTTATTCCACGAACTAGAAACATCTCTATGAAATCCTGGTTTATATGTGCTAACGATGTCCCTCGCTTATTTAACATGATCAAATTACACCTGATTATCATATCAATTGATAGCAAGTTGTTTTTAATTCAATAATATATCGTTGTTAAACGAAAATTATACAGATTACGTTTGTATTTCTTATTGAGTAATTTAAATAAAACTAACACTTTCATTGTAAAATAAAATGGCTTCATAACTATTTAAATTTATGTTATATGAATCATTTTAGCAGTATAATGCTCACGGTGCACATTACGAAGACTAGTGATAAGCGCTTAACATACCACATAAATAGTCTGCGCCATGGCCGAGCGGTAAGGATGTTAGTCCCTTCTAAGGCGGCCCACTTCAATCCTAAGTGACCGCACGTGGGATTTCTGTTGGACAACACGACCCAGAGGCGGATTTTCTCCGGAATCTCCACTTTCCCACTCCGTTATTTCACCAATTGCCCCATTGTCACTTTTTTCATCATGGGTATGTTTTTTAAAGGAATGATGCATGACAGTAAATTAGAAAGAATTACTTCATAACGAAATACAGTTTCATATTTTTCATTATAAACTCATACTGAGTCATTTTATGGATAGGAGTGATGGAGTATTAATCTCCATAACATGCACTTGAAGTCCTCATTTCTGCCAAGCAGTGTACTTCCAACGTGTGAATAGTTAACCAAGATATTGTCTCTATGTTTCGAAGAGAAAGTCTCTGTTTTGAGATATTTTTTGTCTCTGACAAAGAACATTTGTTAGAGGACTGGCATTAGATATTCTTCGACACAAGCCCTTTAAGCAAGATGGAAGTTCCGCAGACACGCAGGATGTGTGTCGTATTAGAGATATCCTCCCCGATGGATTGGACTTGCATACTTGTATAGGAGTGTCCCTCGAGATTTACTTATCTTACTTTCATGGACTGGATCTCTCTCTCTCTCTTTTTTAATAGGGGCGGCCCCAAACCCGCCGCCCCCGGTGACGATCGTCCGCCTGGAGGCTACATCATCTGCCCATGCACATGCTGTTAGGATAACTAACCATGCAAGGGCAAGGGCAAGCTCTCTTGGAGCTACATAGAGATCCTGTATTAGAGGAATTACCTCCGGGAAAACTTCATCTCGTAACATAATTAGCGCAGAAAATGCACTATAATACTTATAATGTTGTGAAGGAACAGGTTTTGACACACATTTGGCATTCAGAACATCACAATAAAATATTTCTTCAACGAGGCCAGAGTAGGTCACCCAATCTACTGCTTAGTGCTTCCGGGCCACTCAGTGCAAGATTTAGAAAGATTTTGGCTTTAGAATATACCAGCTAATAATAATCTTGGTTTGAATTTTGTGAATTACCACAAATTTGTGGTTTGTAGGAATACTGATATGTAAATTCCTAAAAAGAAATATTTTTCTCTCCCGATTAACACAGACTGAGCAACCTTAATACAGGCTGGTATGGTGGAAAGTTATAATATTGTCATAAAGTTAGTCAATAGGTCTTTGTAATTACGCTATTTAAACTAAATATATCCGTTCATATTTTACTTCTGTAGGACATTTTTTGACGTGTGAGATTTTGTGATTCACCCACGTGAGCATTGCTGATTGCCTCTTATGGAAATGCTTCCTTCTTCAATCTTTTTATTTTAGAGTGACGGGTTATTTGTTACATTGTATTACTTAAAGAATATATTCTTCATTATTTATAAATTCTACACAAATGTGATTAATAAATGTTAGCATTAATGTCGGCATGAACGTTTCATGTCTGGTTCGATAGTAGTTTTTTTCGCTTGCATATCTGTCAAAATATAATTACAAAAATTGATCTTTTGTACCTAAGGCCTGAAATAAGTCATATTATAAGGGGTTTAAGATGTGTATGTGTGATAGCTGACTTGTTGACTAATCACTGTAAGCACTTTCAGTAACTTTATTATGTTAATGGTGGGAATGGTTGATGTACTTGTTTAAATTTCCATTTCTTGATGAAGATGTTATTGAAAACTGTTACTTGATATATCTATTTTAAGTATTTTAGACAAAGCCGTAGCTTGTAGTGTTTGAGAATTTTATACATTTAAACAAACAACAAAGATAACAAACAATCTGTATTATATACTTCTTGCTATATAATATTGACTCAAAAGCGTCTTTTCTGTATGTAAGCCTGGGTATTAAGAGAAAATCACAAAATTAATTTTGGAGCAGCTGAAATTATGTAGGTATATTATTGGTTTCGATATTCGGTGAGAGGCTTAGAGACCGAAGAAGAAGTCAGGAAATTACATAAGAGCTTCAGTTAGAAATAAATATGTTACCAGAAGAGAAGACCAAGCGAAATGTCTTATGGATATCTGTGAGATTGGGATGTTGGGTTTGATTCCGTGGTCCGACTGCTCTATGGATCCTTTCTTGGATTTCCCCGGCTCAGCAGTTGAATCTCCTTTTGTCACAAATTTCCTGTCCATCATTTTCTTCATCTGTTTCAGAGGCAAAGCATTGATTTATAACGGCAGAACTTTGTAAAAGTCTAATACTGGGACCTGCAGCTTTTATGCTGTCCTGATGATATCATCGTCCGGAGGTGGCCAGTCTTCATCTCTTCCCTCCAGTGGTCACTTTGGAGCTAGAAGGCTCATTATGCCTCTTCTTAGATGTTGTGCTCGAGTTAATGGAATCTGCCTATTCAACAGAAGAGTTTGCATGAACGGGTGAAAAAGAATCTGTCGTTGCAAGCGTATTTTTATAATATAACGGAAGACCACCGTAAGACCACCTCAAAAGAGACTGAGACCAGTTCACATAATGCGTTGGTTTACGAATGGATTTAAAAACCCAGCCCTTGCATTAGAATAAGGTCATGAAACATTAAACGTTGCTGAGGGGACGTTTATTCCTCTCATTTCCTACCCTCTTAAAACAGACACACTCCGCCTTTGGGTGTGATAATAACATAATAGCTCAAGGTGAAATGAAAAATTGGAGGCACAGTAAAATGCGAGAGATATACGTGTTAAACAAAGAACTGCCAATATATACCTGTAATACTAACACGTTTGGAAATACGTCGAGGTATTAACGGCGCGATAGTGTCCTTTTTATCCGGCAGAACAAACACATTTGATAGCATCCGTGACGTTATCTTGCCAGAAGGGATTTGTTGATGGAGTCAGGAAGGATTAGTGCTAGAACATTCGTGAGAACTTGTGTTTTAAAGGCTGTACTACCCTACAGCCTGTCCCAAGTATTTAGGAGGCCTTGAAGACATGCTCATACATTTATAAGCAGGACAATAATAAGCATAAACGACTGTCTTTTGGAACTAAAAGACAATTATATCGTTGTGAGCAGTGCTTGTATCTAATAATAAGCATAAAACGAAATGGAAGGTTACAAATATGAGCATTTATGACGCTAACAATTAAATAAAAATTGTTATAAAAATTGATTGCTCTTCTACCAACAATTTCAGTGTAATTTATCAGGAAATTATAATATTCTTTTAGAGGGCCCTATAAAATGAAATATAGTATAAATAACTAGGAAGCGGATGAAATATATAGCATTAGTTGGGCTCCTCAGAAGTATATTTTGGATTTTGGTGAAGAAGAGGTATTGAATAACATTAAGACAAAAGTGAAAAGTAAATTATCTTCTGCTCCGGATGAAATTCCAACAAAAGTTTTAAACAACGTGTGGATGTTATTGCCAAACCAATAAACTATATAGCTAAATTCTGTTGTAGATATGCTATTCTTCCTGAAGAATTAAAACCAGAAAGGTAATTCGATTTTTAAAAGGGGATATAACTTATTTAAAGTTAAGGGCAGTAGCTATTCGCAATAATTTTGCGAAGTTCTGCGAGTATTGTATGTTAATCAGTTTTTTTTTTAAATTATATGGTTCATACTAAGTTTTTACATCTATGTTCACATGTTTTACTTCTAATATTTATACTATTTCTTTCGTACATTCACTGTATAGAAAATCATGTCCGCTCTTAATTCGTAACAAAACTCAATCAAGTTAGGCACTTGACTGTGTTAGGTACGAGTATATGGAGTGCGAAATGTTGTGTGCTACAATGCTGGATCCTACATAAGCGGACAAAACAAACACATTGACATTTCTCTTGTATCCGGAGGTAGAAGAAGCTTATGCAAATTACCTAGACCTCAATTTTTTTATTAGTAATTTACGTCCTCCAACGTTAAGTCATATCGGACGGTGAGTGAAATGATGCTCAAATGAGCCCAGGGTCCATGGAGCTTAGAGTTACCCGACATTGGTCTTTTAGGATAAGGAAAACCCAGGAGAAACCTTATCCAGGTAACTCGCCCTGATCGAGATTCAAACTCGGGACCTCTTGAACGAGAGGCAGACACGCTACCATCTACGCTACCGAGGCGGGCCCTATACCTCAAGATTCTATACTAGGACCTCTCTCATATCTTGTATGTGTAACTGATATCTTTAGGCCTAAAAGAGCGTTTGCTGATGACACTTGGTCTAGAGGACAATCCCCATAGTGAAACTAAGTTTTAACAATTTACTGGAAGTTATGAGTGAATGATTCCGCACTGCAAACTTCATCTCAATGTTAATAAATGAGGTCGAACATCTGATGACCCTGGCATGTTGAATGGGCATCAATTTCAGAAATAAACGTTGTTAAGTCAGCCTTTTCAAGTTAGATGTTGTTAGTTCAAGTAGTTGTCGCATTAGCCGTCTGGTGTGCAACTACACTTTGGCACCCAAGCCATTTGATATCAGCTGTTGATACAGTTTAAATTAGACATTAGACATTTTTAGGCATTCCTCAAGTGCGCTTTCAGAAAGTTTATCTGTACTTCCCAATACCAGGGCTTATTGACAGAATTTTTGGCAATATTGAGAAGAAGAAACGATCAATGGATAAAGTCTTAATCCCTTCCACATGGGTGAAACTGATCAAATATTCACTACAGAAGAAGCCCATTGGTGTTGTTCACTGACCGATAACGGGGAACATGATAACACTCCAGTTGTTGAGTTCATAAATGTCGTAAGTTCATAAAGACAGAGAAAGTTTCCTTAAGCAAATAGTATACAAATTTATTTAAGGCACGCATTTTGTCAGACATTTCGGCTTTAACCATTTCCGAGTTAATATTCATTACTTGTTCTAATATTCAAAACTATTTGTTTTAAGGTAGTAAGCATCTATTAATTATTTTTCTGATAGTCATGCAGACAGCATGGCGTTTTAAACTTAGACTTTGTTTTTGCTCGCTATATCCTTTATTTTCTTCAACGAATATACAATCGAGTAATGAAAACTATCTCGATTAACAAGAAGTATGGATCTAAGAATAAGCAAGAATATTTCGTAGAGAAGGAGGTACAAAAGACTATGTGAATCCATCACATACGGTTTTATTTTCAGTTTTAGTTAATATGTTTACACACTTATAAACTTTTTCCATAAATTTCCTTTCCTGCGGTTTCAGCAGAGTTCAAGGCATATTTTCAGTATTGATTCTCTACTACTGGGTAGAGGTGGAGAAAATGAAAATTGCAGAAAAGGTGGTAATAATGTCCATACAAATCCTAATAACGACGTTAACTTAATACGTCTTTAGAGCCTTTACGCTGTTATTAAATTATTGTATTCTTAATTAAGGGAAAACCAGGAGCTCCATCCCGGCCATGTCAAATCTGTTAAATTCATAACGCATTATATCGAAAACCATCTAGGATATCAGACTGAGAATTTTACATGATGTAGATAAATGCTTCCTTAAATTAAATCATCTGCATTTATACGATAATTTTTGTTATTATTATCCCCTTTATACCATACTTTGATTCAAAGCTATCAGAAATAACCAAACATGTGCATCCAAAATTAGACGTATCATATTAAAATGTAATAGTTTTCAATAACTTCTTTGAGAGCCTGTCAATTATATCAGGAAATGCCATCCACAGAAACAAGCTTTCTAAACAAAAGACGGGGAAAAATAAACCTAAAATTACTTGAAAAAAAAAAAACAGGCTTTGAGTATACATGATTTCCTTAGTAGAAGAAACCCAATCAGATGATCCTGCGGTAACCTAAATAGTTCGCATTCGAGAGGTCCCAGATTCGATTTTTGTAAATCGTTCCGTAGCTTTCTTGATTTCCTCACTTCATTCGCTCTTCCTGGTGGATGCTAGCCACAATGGGTCTATTCATGTCACTATGTGCGAGGTGTTTCCCTCCGTTGTATAACCTATAATAGAAGTACCGATTTGTAGATCAGAACTTTTCCTAAGTATATGATTGAAAGTGTGTAGAATTTGTGTGTTGCGGAGATTAATACAAAATAACAAAATTAGCAATATTTTAAAAATGTATTAAAAGTTCAAACGTTACACCTAAAGAAATGTGTAAGTTTATGAGATGTGTGCGAAAAATTGAGTCTCTTAAGTGAGTCTCAGTTACTAAACGTGCACTGATAGCCAAGCAGTTATAGACAAGTATGAAGGAGCTAGACCTAAAAACGTTCGAAACCCAGACATTCTTTTGATTTTATTGTAGAAATACGAAATGTGTATTACGCACATTGTAATATAACTTACAATTACTAAGGTGTACTTGATTTTATGGTATTTATGATCAAACATGAAACAGTAAATTGAAAAACGCGCGATGATTAATTTTTATCATCTTCTATGCCAATATTGAGGAATTATGCCTCAGCGCTCTGGAGCAATGAGTCTTATCTCTCTTAGGCCGTGGTATCAGAACGAGAATAATTTGTAGAAAAGAATAACAAATTTTCTCTTCTTCAAAATATTGGAATGTATTCTACTAAAACAGTTATTATATCCTATCACAATGTTAAGATCTGTAGATTACATCCTTTTATAAAATACTCAATATTTAATCATTGCAGATTAAGATTCTGCGAGCTTGCAGATCGGCACTGAAGATAACACATCTTTACACTTCAATCATCTGACGAAAAGTGAAGCCAAAACTAATTCTTTCTTACACACATTGTTATTTGTGGATCTTAAATGTACACTCAAAATGATTCTGCACAACCTCGGAGAGACACAAATGAACGCCGTTCTCCTACGACGTTCTTTAAGCAGAGGAAGGATCTTTACAACTTTTAACAACTTCCTCTCATTCCCTGTAGGGGAGGGGATCCGTCTCCTTCAGCCTCCGAGGTGCGGGCGCTGTGGAACCCTAGCACCCGTGGTACCTCTGACGTTACTAGAGGAACCCCGGACCGAACATTCAAGCCACTCTCTGAATGGGAGTTGTTCGGATTGAGTTGGGCCAGAGGGGGGCAGTGGTTTCCGATACCCGTGGGAGATTTGGTACGTCTCCGGACGGGGTTGAGGGAAGCCATATATTCCCGCGTAAAGTCTGTTTAGTTAACTGGTGTGCACGTCGGCTGCTGCCTTTGACGAACCCTTATAATCGTTTTACAACACCGACCCTCCTTCTGCCAAATATTTCTGCAAGGTAGCCATCTTTCTCGATACGTCATGGGTATCCTACGAGGTTTCGTCTAAATAAATTATCTTATGACCATTACTGCAAAACTTCCTTAGTTTTGACACACACACACACACACACACACACATACACACACACACACACACACACACATATATATATATATATATATATATATATATATATATAGCCAAGCTACAATGCTACTGGATTCCATGATAAGCCTTATGTTAATCAAAGTGCGGTATTTGAAACCCAGCTCCTTTAGAAGACCGCGCAAAGTGCAGTACCGATAAGGAAAATCGCAAATTTCTTGCAAACGTGCAAGCAATTCGTCTAAGGTGAGCGCTCTCCCATTGCATAGAATCTATAAATTTCTCGACGAATTAAAACGCATGTGAAATTTTCTACTTTAGAAAAACGTTCCCTTTTGTTTTCACACTTGATCGGCGTCTTTGGTATTCCTTTCGTCATAATATTTCTTACTGTATGTCTGTGAATACCCAGAATGTATCATCAGGTTCATTGCACGACCCCTTACCAAGAGATTATTTGTCAGCACATATTTATGTGTTCAAAACAAGCGCTCGAATTTGCTGAGAAACAGTTCCCATTATAACTTTGTTTTGTGAGACTTTTCTAGTAATATAACTCGCCACAGTTATTCATTTTTGTCATCACTTTTATTATGCTCACTTGTCTGAGAGTAATCTACTACTTGATTTACATTTATCACTGCAGTTCCCTCCCACGGTCTCCACATCGTGACACACAACGAATTTCTGCACGTAATGAAACGGATCAACTGGAAGTTGGAACTTTGGCAACTGAGACTCCACGTGGAGTACACATGCGACTGTCACTTCGAGAAATTCAGGGTTGCTATTGGTCCTCAACGACAGTGTTCGATTTCTGAAGTGTGGAGATAGATTTATGACGGTCATTAGTGGGCGGGAGGGTAGTTCCCTTTGAGCGGCCAACTGCACTTCCGTTCACTAGATAGACTTTACTAGCCTGCATAGCTAGTAGAAGGTGTGCTAAATCACCAGGTGGCCCTACCGAGGTTAAACGGTAGTCTTCCCCTTTGGGGTTGGAGTGCGTAATTGGCGTATCCACTTCCATCCGGTCTTGAGTCCACAGGACCAGATGGGGGGGGGGGGGCTTGTTAGTCTCTAGGTCTTGCCCTATGGAAAGCCCCACGGAGGTACCGGGCGCCTTTTTGGGACAGCTCGGTAACTCCCTGGCCATTAGAGAAAAAATTCCTCTCATTTGAGGTTGTCATGGTTACGCATAAGCTACCTTACGTTTTATCCATTTCATTAAGCATTACAGTTACTCCAACTATTCCTCTCAAACATAATAAAATATCTAAAATAACTGCTTCAAACATAAAAACTAAAACCTTCTGCTCTATTTAAAAAAAACTGAAATAAATGTTTTATTTCTATAAAATCAAATAAAAATGGAAATGAACTTCGAGGTGTGTAAACCCTCTGCTTCTGTTACTGCCCTCATTGTACGGGATATGCCTAGTGACATTTTTACGAGAGGATACTTCGCATTATATGCTAGCAACATTCAAAACAAATGAATGGGCTCGAGTGTTAAGGCAATTTTCTAATAACATTTCATTTATGTTTAAAACTATTAGAATGTGTTATTTGCTTTTTATAAATTAATGTGTTTAAGATATTATTATCTTCTGCAAGAAAAACAAGGCATTACCATATTACAGTTATAAAAACAAAGTTGTACTTCAAGGATTCGAACTCACGTTGGTCCTCTTAGACACAGCCGTTTTACTCCTCGGCTATCATATATACGACAAAACCGTAAGATAACTCCCTATCTAACACATAGCTTTCAAATGAAGCCAGAGTGTTATCAAAGCATATATTGGAAATATTAGTTGTTCTTTCACACTAGCGCTACACTTATCCTTTTAGGAAAATTGATGAAATTTCCACAGAATTCAATTCATTAACTTTGCAAATGAATCACTTGCACTTTCAGCTACTTTGTTTCACTCCATTACTGTTGTAATCGTTACTGCCGCTAGGTGTCGTATTATTTTTGTATTTATTATCAAACTCTGAAAATGAAACAAATTTAAAGACAGAATCGATTGGTGGTATTTCAAAATTCATGACGCGATTTCTATATTTTAAAATAAATGTTATCTCCCAAACCACTTAATCTATCGGAATGTTAACTGCTTTAATAATTTAACTTGTGTATTTATTTCATGATTAAAGGACCAAAATGATCTGCCATTGCCGATTTATCATTCTATTTATACCCAATATTTCTAAAATATTCTTTATTCTGATTCCTAGATTATGTTTGGGCCTTCCAATGTAAACCTGGTAGCAATCTAAACAATGAAATTGATAAATGCCAGATTTTTTACTATCAATTTCTTTTTACTATCAAATTCTTTACAAATTCCTTGAAGCTATTTATTAGCCTAAGGATGGTAAGTATTTGCTTATTTCTCAATGAAATAAAGAGCAGCCATACATTTTTAAATGGCAAAGCCTTTGAATATGTAACTTTGCTTTATTGTAAAACGGGTGAAAACATTCAAAGTTGCTATTATATAAAACGCTGGATGTTAATGTCACCGATCGCATAGTTGGATTGGAGCCGCCGCAAAGCCATAGCTGTACGCGTGGGTAGGAGAGAAAGAGACAGATAGAAACAGAGAGCGACAGAGAGAGGCTCTGGAATGTTCCGTCTTTCTCTTGTGACGGTGATTTTTCTCGGGAGGTCTACTGCATCCTGGAACAATGACTGGGAGGTATAAGTAGTGGCAGAGTGTGAAAAGCAGTCAGTAGTGCAGTTGTGTGAGTTGTACGAGGGTTATTGCTGCAGTGAATTATTTTATTTGTTTACGTCCCCGTAGGGGACGGGATGCGTCCCCTTCAGCTGCCATGGTGCGGGCGCTGCGGACCCCTAGCCTTCGTGGTACCTGTGACGTTACTAGAGGAACCTCGGGCCGAACATTCGAGCCCCTCCCTGAATGGGAGTTGTTCGTATTGGGTTGGACTCGAGGGGGCAGTGTTTCCCGATACCTGTGGGAGATCGCGTACGTCTCCAGAAGGGGTTGAGGGAAGCCATATATTCCCGCGTACTAGCCTGTATAGCTAGTAGAAGGTGTGATAGATCACCAGGCGGCCCTACCTAGGTCAATCGGTAGCCTTCACCTTTGGGGTTGGCGCGCGTAAGTGGGGTATTTACTTCTATCCCGTCTTGTGTTTTCGGACCAGATGGGGGGGGGGGGTTGTTAGTCACTAGGTCTTGCTCTATGGAAAGTCCCACGGAGGTGCCGAGCGCCCTTTGGGGACAGCTCGGTAACTCCCTGGTCACCAGAAGGGGGGGGGGGGTCGGACTGCCCTGGTGGATACCCTTGTGTTATATATTTGTTTACTTGTGGCGAGACGACCTTGAAGACTGCTGTTTGTCAATATTACGTTATTTGCTGCTTTTTTTTTTTAAATTTACGTCCTCCAACGTTAAGTCATATCGGGCGGTGAATGAATTGGGTGAAATGATGCTCAAATGTGTCTAGGGTCCATGGAGCTGAGAGATACCTGGCATTCGTCTGTGAGGATAAGGGAAAACCCCGGAAAAACCTTATCCAGTTAACTCATCCTGACCGAGATTCGAACTCGGGACCTCTTGAACGTGAGGCAGATATGCTACCATCTACGCTACCGAGGCGGGCTATTTGCTGCTGCAAGGATTGTACAAGGCTTCTGTTTACTACAATAAAGAGTGTTTTAAATTTTTGTAAACAAGACTTTTGTTTCTACCAAACCACGAAATCACATTAATATATTTAGTTTATTCTCCTGTCCAGTAAAACTACAAGACCTGAACAGGCGCATCACTATAAACGTATTAGATAACCTGGAGATTAGTGATGTGCGAACGTAAACCATCGTTTATCTCGATTATGGTTGTGTGATGTGAACTATAAGTAACCAAAAAGATCGGTGTGAGATCAGACTTTTTGTTCAGTATTTTGCTCGCTTATCAAATTCCTTTTATGTTTCAGTATCCACATGTATCAACCTGTCAATAAACCACCACACCCATTACCAGATAAGCGGGATCCCACAAGAAAAGTAGGCCAATAAATTGCTACAGTAAGCCAAATTTTATTTGTGGCTTTGGCGCCTTGTTGACTTTGTTTTCCTGACGATCGTGTCACACGTCAAACTTAACCAGCTCTGACCTGGCGTCTGTCTTTACTCTCATATGTTTGTTTAGCTAAAACCTTAATTAAGTGATTGTTTAGTGGTATTATCTGATGCTCAGAAAGGCCGTTCAAGTACTCGTACTATCAGCCAGAATTTCAAAATTTCAGAAAACTTATTTCTCCCTATTGTTTCTACTTTAAACAACATCAGTATTAGGTGCACATTTCCTGAAGATTTGTATTTAATAGGCATAATTGTTACTTTTGTCTGCGCTTTAAAACATGAACGTATCTTGAAATATCTGGCAGCATTTACGGGAAAGTAGGAATTGGATACATTAATAGTTCTAATCTTCACATTGCCTCAGTATTGCGAGTTCAAGCGCGGCGGAGGACGATGGATTTTCTTCGGGCGTAAAAATTATTTGCATGACTTTCTTTGGTAGTTAAGTAAAGCCGATTGTCCCTAGTCGTAGATTTACGAAATGTAAAAGAACCTCAAGTGTACTCTGAGCAACATTAAGTGGTCTTTTAGACCCAATATAGAGTGGGTCGCTGAGAACCATACCACTTAAAGAACGTCCATTAATAAAAACTCAATTTCAGTTACTGTTCGCACTACTTCTTTTGTTTCTACATTCACTTACTTTTGCGTAACAAAATAGGACCATCGTAGCTTTTTCTTCCGTAGAGTCTGGGTATCCAAAAAGAACATTTCTCTCAATAGAAGCGTAACCACTCACTTTGGACTCACATCACCAGACTCACTTGCTTCTCCGGACTTCCCGAGACTTGCGTGAGCGCTTGCTATACATACATTGGAAGTTTTCATGCGGTTCTGGAACGTTCCAGGAGACTTCTGGAACAATCTACTTATCTGGCGATAACGCTAGTGTTTATGCTAGGCGAGCGCGTTGTATAATTTTATAGTCCAACTTCTTGGCATTGAACTTTCGGTAACCTTTCACCATGGCCACAGCGTCATATCCTAGATTATCTGAGTATATCTGTGAAGTCCCTTTTAATAAGCTTTTGCTTAATTATTGTAACTGTCAGTTGCAAGAGACAGTAAAATCGAACGGAATGGCTTAGACGATTTCGTCTGTAGCCCGCATCCGGAAGGTCCGGGTTCGATTCCCATGGCCGACCTACCTGACCCCCGGCTTTTTCGGGGGTGTTCCTGGATTACTAAGCGAATGCTGGGATAGGTTAATTGCATCCCCCGAATTTCCTATCCCTCCATTTCATCTCCATGGCGGTGCCTTTCATGGTAGAAGTGTCGGCGTGTGTCTCGGCGATGCATGGCAGGATATGCTCTGAGTGAACCACTTCCTCCTTTGGTAGGTCGGCTGCCGGTCTCTGACCCGACTACTGGAACCGTCTTCAAACCGTTATCCTGGCCTGAGGGGGAGGTTTCCATCTAAGTAAACTGTAGGGACCCTGCTCTCTGCACTGTAGTGGCTCCTTGGGACGACCACCCTCTGTCTTCCTCACCTAATCCTTCCACCCAGGGATGCCTCACTTGGAGGTCTAAGGTACAATAGACCAAGACTGGTCGCAGTGCCGAATCCCTTCCGGAAAAAAGAGACTGTGAAAAAACAAATTACACGAAGAATGTAGTACTCATAAACTCTGTTCTTTATACCAAGTAAGCTGTTTAGTAGCCTTAGTTGTTTTGGTAATATTCATTGTTATATATTTAGTTTCTTCCAGTTAGAATCGATATGGTACCTATAAAGCGTCTTATAGTATTTTTATATTTTCTCCTCATAGGTCCATTTAGTAGAAAAGACTGACTTAATGTGTTACTTTACATTGTGTACTTGTATTTAATTTTGACATTATTTCTTCGTTTATGTTATTTGTATATAGGATGAGTTGTGTCAGACTGAAAAATTCAGTGCCATAGCCGGGATTTGAACCGCGGATCTTCCAGTCTCCGTCTGGCTGCTCTTAACCATTATCCAACTGACTCCAAGAGAACTAAATGTCTTGCTGGCACGTTGGCCATAATAGCTCAATGGTTAGCCGGACGGAGACTGGAAGATCCGTGGTTCAAATCCCGTGGTTGAAATGTTTTAGTCTGATTCTACCCTTTCATAGGGCCTCCTACACACGGCTAGTATGGAAGAACAATTAATTTCCATTAACTATATATAGAAGGTCTAAAGCAGTAGTTTTCAAGCTACATATATATGCTCGGCTAATAAATAAATACAAAGAATGTAAGTAGCAACAACAGCATACGTGTATATAATGAAATTTAAGTCTAGGGTCGGCACTGAGCATAAATAATGGAATAGCATACGCAGCATATCCTGACTCAAACTCTCTCCTTAAGAAACTTAATTTGAAAAGCCTGTGTTTCCTGCACTAGAATCTATCGTTGTATGTTTACATCTCTGTTATATGTGTAAGTAAATCACAATAATGCACTTGTCAGTCAAGATGACTCGAACAGTGGCACTTGTGGCTGCTTTAGGAGAGTTCGGATTTTAAGAATTCCTGATACCGACCAACCAGTGTGGGGTTTCTTCCTGGCTTTCCTTAATCACCAGGTAAATGCATTTATCAGCATTACTTAATACCTTATACAAAATTTCATTCACTAGACACGCAGCAATGCGACTACTTGATAACCTCAATGACATATATGCAGTCACAAATCCCAGAAGTCCAACTTTCTAGAAAATTACTTACAACAAAGTACATGGGGCAGGAAGGGGACGACAGAACCATAATAAGCAAATTACCCAAAGAGCTAATTACGGAAGGCTTTATCCAACTAAGGCCGTCTCTTTGGTGTTCACTGCATCAGGTCTATCAAAGAATTTAGAGATAACCGTTGTGATTAGACCAAAATATAGCAGTATTGTCACCAGTCGCATTGTTTGGTTGGAGCTGCGAAAAGCCAGTGCCGGTCACGCGTGGGCAGGAAAGAAGGAGACAGATAGTGGCGCGAGAGATGGACGCTTGCCGAGAAAGAGAAAGGAACAGAGAGAAAAAGCAACAGAGACATGTCTGGATATTTTTGTCCTTCTCTTGCCGCCGCGATCTTTCTCGGGAGGCCCAATACATTGTAGAACAATGACTGGGATATATAAATAGTGGCAAAGTGTGAAAAATTGTTAGTTCAGTTGTGGAGTTGTATTGTAGTGGTTTGAACTGTGCAGCAGTGAATTATTTTGTTTGTTTACGTGAGACGTGGAAAAAGACACCTTGAAGACTGTTATTTGTCAGTGTTACGTCATTTTTCTGCTGCTAGGGTTGTACAGAACATCTTTCTAATGCAATAAAAGTGTTTTAAATTTCTGCAAACAAGACCTTTAATTCTACCAACCCACGAAGTCACAGTAGAAATAGCTGTGTAATGTAAAGGACATTGTTCAATTTGAAACAATTCCGATGTATATATTTACTCGTATTGTCAATAACACAACACGTATTCAAGAATACGTTTTTATTATAACAAACTTATAAGCAATGTTCTTAGGAGCTTCATGTTTGAGACCTTTTGTAAAACATAACAGAAAATAGTTTCGTGAATATTTTGGAAGCATTTCGTGAAGAGATTGCGTTGTTGAGAGAGAGAGAGGGAGAGAGAGAGGGAGAGAGGGAGGGACTTCATTTGATACGACGCAAATATTGGGTAACTAAATAATATTAAACATTTTCGAAACATAATAATATCATAATAAGGGAATATTATTAAAAATATCAGTCTGCCATTCCTGGAAGACTCAGGGTTGCTCCTGAATTTTTGAAGTAATATTCTTTGATTATGAAACTCTAGCAATATGGGATGGTACACAGGAAGTTCAGCACAATCCTCCGGAACAAGCAATAACATGAAAGAGCTGCTTGAGGCGGCGAGTTAATATAGAACCATATATCACAATAAATGTTCCTTGCAGGTGTTATTATAAGCTATTTCCTGCGCTTCAGAAACAGATTTCTATTGCACTTACAGGTCAACATATCCGTAGTTAGATGCTTCTCGATATTCACTACATGTCTTCCTCAGCAAACCTATCTAAGTGTCACACAACAGGAGATCGTTCTTTATAAATCACGATAGAAATTACGAGAATGACAGGCATTTCTGACGTTACGGGAAATATTCTAACTACAGCTACTACAACTACGAATAATAATAATAATAATAATAATAATAATAATAATAATAATAATAATAATAATAATAATAATAATAATAATAATAATAATAATAATAATAATAATAATAATAATAATAATAATAATAATAATAATAATAATAATAATAATAATAATAATAATAATAATAATAATAATAATAATAATAATAATAATAATAATAATAATAATAATAATAATAATAATAATAATAATAATAATAATAATAATAATAATAATAATAATAATAATAATAATAATAATAATAATAATAATAATAATAATAATAATAATAATAATAATAATAATAATAATAATAATAATAATAATAATAATAATAATAATAATAATAATAATAATAATAATAATAATAATAATAATAATAATAATAATAATAATAATAATAATAATAATAATAATAATAATAATAATAATAATAATAATAATAATAATAATAATAATAATAATAATAATAATAATAATAATAATAATAATAATAATAATAATAATAATAATAATAATAATAATAATAATAATAATAATAATAATAATAATAATAATAATAATAATAATAATAATAATAATAATAATAATAATAATAATAATAATAATAATAATAATAATAATAATAATAATAATAATAATAATAATAATCATCTGTAAGGCAAATTTTATAGCTGTACATACCGGTGGCGATACGTGGCTTTCAAAGCGAGGGAAAGCTCCCAATAATAATTGAAACATTAAACATTTAAACGTATTGGGCTTAGAAAGCTTTAATGTGCTATGTTTTTCAAATAATATCCCCTTCTTCAGCAACATATTTGGATTGATTCACAAATACGAAAAATTCAACGGCCGGTTGCGCATCATTAGCTAATTATTAAATATTCCTCTTTTAACCATTGAATTCTGGCCATTGAAAGCGCATAGTGAATTCTTAGTACACACGTAGGTGTAATATCTTGTACACATACCAAAGAGATTATCTGAACTTAGCCTCCTTCTGCGAGCGACTTTTACACGAGAAAGACGTGTATTTGTGTCGCTCCGAGAGTGTGCAGAAACGATCTTGTGTGAATGCATTTGGGTTGCGCTAGTGGCGTGTGCAAGAGAGAAACAAATTATGGATGCAATCATTGTTTGTTAAAAGAAAGAATTTACATAATTCACAATTGTAATAGAATTTGAAATTTTTCCGCTGGAATAAAATCCGCAATGTCTAAAAGAGAAGATCCATGATATTTCCTCCACCTCGAACTATCTTTACGAGGGACAGTTTTTGCTACATTTTATTTTCTCTAGAGCAGCTATCATTTTTGCTTACACGGGGAAAATAAGCATTTTGAAATTTATGGAAATACTATGACGTCGTTAGTTGGAAGCTTACTGCAAGAAATACGCAGAAATCTGCTAGAGGGAAAATGTAAGTCTCCTTAAAGTGCCCAATTTGCATTAACCCTCTTCGAAATTATTTGCACAGTTATATTTTCCAGATATAAATCCATTCAAAAGTACTTGAAAACGTGTGACTTTTCCTTTTCCTGACTTCACAAATGCGCATTTCATCATCTAGTACTCACAGCAACAATGATGATGAATTTGAGAAGCACCCACTGGTATTCTATCATGCCAAAAAGTATATCACATTGCCTTATTTAGGAAATCCTTGAAGTATTGTCAGTGATCCAGTTGAGGACTGTTTGAACCCACCATAAACATTTTAAATACCAAAATAAAATAGACAAATCTCCTGTTGTTCCAGAGATTATAGCCATTCTTTGTTTATACGTAGAGATTGTGTTTAATAGTTTTCCCTTTTACAACTATATAATTAACGTCAAGCTAGTAAACAGCAGGTGACAAAAGCTATGGGATTTTCTATCTATAGTACATTGGCAGTGAGCTACAGAGCTTTTTATGTCCTGCAGCATATTTGCCATTGTTTTTCTATGCTGTTGTTCGGTAAATCACTCGCGGCAAATACTCTCTACTTTTTCAAGTTTTGTTTTCTTTGTTCATTTTGTTACTTTGCATTGCTCTTTTAATGTTGCTGCTCTACTGTTAATTTTATAGTATGTCACAAATACTACAACGTGCTTGTCATTACAGAAAATGTCGCTTATCCTATGTAGAGGTGAAACAATATTCACTGGTTTGTTTTTGCTTGTTGCTGAATGTTTGCATTTTGCTGTTTCTTCGCTAGCTAGAACATTATTACTTTAGAAAGAAATAGAAAACCGGAATGTTTATCTCATGCTCTTGAAGTACAGGAGGGTAGGGCTAGGTATAAGTGCAGATATTTTTATATATGATACTTCGTCTACAGTCTTTCTACAAACCAATCACATAATTTACCACTTGATATTTCTGTATGAATTTAACTGCGCCACGAAATAAACAACGCCTTTCAGTATGAACTATCCGTTTTGTTTCCACGTGTTTATCCTCCTGCGGCTATTAACCTGACACAAAGCATTCGAAAACAGTTCATTCTTTATCGCGAGACCAGGTTAGTCTCCGTTATGTCTACCATTCCAACCTCTCGGGCAAAATAAATGTGGTTGTATATGAGCATCTTATTATAGTTTTTAAAACTTAACAAAAGAGTATTGTATGTGTATTGCAATTCCGGTACTGAAGAGAGATAAATGCTTTTAAGCAGCTTTATAGAATTTTTTAAACGAAAAACAGCCATAACGCCTGTCTACTTGTTTGCTGTAAAGCTGGCCACCTATGTACTGTAATATTATAGTCTGAAGCCACATTTACTATAAGTGTTTTGTTTGGAATAAGGGGCGTGATGGTTTCGCGTAATGCATGAAGCTCGTAATCGCCGGTTTCCCGGATTCGATTCCTGGTGTCTACATACTCTGTCATAAGTGGCTCTGTAATCTTCCTTGATCAGCAAGACGAATGCTGGAGTAGTGTCTAGTACCTCAGATCTCCTCTCTCTTGCATTTCTTCTCCCTCTTTCATCTTAGAGGTTGACTCGAAGCTGTGTGTCAGTTGGCCAATAGATAGCGCAGACCAGGAACTTCTTTTCGCTTCCTTGAGATGGTAATGATTGGAGCTCCTATGGCTGGAAGTGATTTCCGTATTCCAGCTGGAAAGTAGCATATTAACCATCTGCTTGTCTTGTCGGTGCATTGGCCGGTCCTGCAGTCCACACGTCCTCGAGCTTTCCGTTACTCTCGGGGATATGCAAAAAACCTTCCAAGCAAGTGCTAGGCGTCTCCTCATTAATCTATTTTATCATATCCTGGAAATCATAAATAAGGAAATCGGCTAGAGAGCCGAAGACGTTCTACCAGACTAATTGTTGGTAGCATGGGCTCCCATTCAAGCTTATCAGTCACTATAATTATGGTCCCTTTGAATTCTTACTGAAAATGTATGGATTTAAAACAGAAGTTATCTAATTATCTTCAACGGTTAAACGCTTGATTAACAATAGTACCTATTTTATGGAAGTTAACTATTCCTTCACACTAGCCTTGTATAGGGCAAGGTATGGGAGGGTAGAGTCAGTTATATTATATATTATATAGCAGTCAGTTAATTAGCAGCCAATGAAAGGTGATATGGTCACATGACCGTTAAGAGATACAGGGCAAGCTTATGTGAAAGAAGGATTAAGTGGTGTAATTATTGTGTATAACGCAACGTGCACAAACACAACCTAAAATAAAACTTTCACCATTGCATTGAATTAATTTTTAGAGGTTTAAAATTCAGTATAAGAAGCGTTTATAAAATGCGTAATTTACAGCAATTAGTAAATTATCGAGTTCTGTACGTTTATTTACTCTTCTTCATTTTTAATCTGAAAACTATTATTTGAGGCATAAGAGTTTAAAACCTGTTGTGAATTTCTCTGAGAAGATGAACTTCATAAACTTTGCCGTTATTTTATGATGGAAACACAAAACCACAAGAACTTGCGGCTTTGGTAAGTTGAACTGGCCATTAAATTCACTAACAGGTTTACGCTGCTCGACAAAACCACCAAACCACTGAAAATTAATTGGCTTCCTGGAGCTTTTATATGACAGCGGCTTTATTCGTGACATCCTCACTACACGTGGGCTTCGTGATGCAATAATTACATTACAGTTTTCTGTTTTCTTTTGTGTGTGTTTACATAATTAATGGTAACCGAAATGTTGTAGCACAATAATTACAGTTCTGTGGAAGGGAAATTCTCCTATTTATTATGAAGCCAAATGCTTTTCAACCGACAGTATATTGTGCATTATGATCGGGATGGGAGGTAAGCTGAAAGTACCATACAGGGCGCAAGAACTTATTGCAGGAGGGTCCCTAACAGGTACAGGAAAGTTCATACCGATGGAATTGCAGGTCACTATAGAGCCCACCCACAATGAGGCATTTAGAGCTAACAGCAAACTTAAAATAACCATACGAGGGTGGTTAGATAAACAACTCAGTTCTTATACCAAATAGGGGCTACAGTAACATCTAGATTTGCGATTGTAAAATTTGCTTCTTATATATCCGTACTTCATTGCAGGAGTGCTTGAACTGACTTCTTCTTGCGAGTCACTAAATATTATTATACGACACCACTCAGCAACGGGAAAACAAATTTACATGAAGGGAATGATGCCAACGTATCCAAAATGGTTCTCCAGTCCCATTTTTGCTACCTGCTTTCTGACTCACCGAACGCGTAATACATGTTACACCATTCAGTAGCCGCCTGGCAGAGAGAGAGAGAGAGAGAGAGAGAGAGAGAGAGAGAGAGAGAGAGAGAGAGAGAGAGAGAGAGAGAGAGAGAGAGAGAGAGAGGAGAGAGAGAGAGAGAGAGGGGGGGGGAGCCAGAGAGAGAGAGACGTTAGCGCGTTCAAAGTGTCCTTTGAGACCCTTTTTCTCCAGATTCAAGTTTGGTAATTGTTTTAATGCAAGGGTGTAGATGATATTAGAATTTATGGCATGATTTAATTTCTTTCCTTTTCGGAAATTAAATTATACGGAGTTTAAAATATGGGGATTAGCAAACAATGGACATTAATTTTCATTCTGTATA